>WAAB01014867.1:0-22905 GCA_013389865.1 Piaya cayana | reverse complement strand
AACAAGGTGAAACCTTTTTTAAATACAGTGAAATTATACACTTTGTAATGTTAATCCTGTACTAGACTTAATTCTGTGAGGGGAGGAAGGAGGGAATTGACCTGTTTGTTACCTTATGTAGTGTGTCCCTGAGATGTGTAATGGTGCTAGTGTGCTGAATGTGTAGTGCCTCAGCTGGACTCCTTTTTGCAGATCATTTGATGTAATTGGTACCATGGGAGCATGACTCCACTTAATCTTTCTCAGCGTTAACTCCTAGCCTTGGCACTTTTGTAATTCTTTTGATCTATTCTGTGAAAGAAACTGATAACTGTGGGCACAGAACAGAGATACAAGGCAGGCAGGACTGGGAAATCTTGTGGATCTCAGAGACAATAGGCCTCAGGCTGCAGACGGATGCTGTCCAGTATGTGCTCCTTAGTGTGCAAGCTGGTATTTAGTAAATTGATATAGTTGGTTTCCATTTGATTTTTGTAGGGGCCCCAGTGGTCAGTGGGTTGCAGCTGAATGCTCACAGGGTATCATCTGAAAACAATATTTCACTCCCATTACAAATTTTTGCTTTCTGAACTTTGACATTTTTGGTGTCTAAGATGATCTGTTTATCACAAAGGATGCGAGTCTAAATCCAACCCAGACATTACATCATGCTGTTTTAAAAATCACTCAGGTATATGGAAGATAAAATGTTTAGTTAGATTGGGCTGAAATGTGGTGAATTACTTATTCAGCGTGAATATCTGAGTCAATTATCAACAAAGGATTGATCTGGGTGTACGATTTCTGTAGAAGCAGTGGTTTAGCACCCTAGGAAATTACTGAGAGCTGCCTTTGTACTTCTAAGTTGAGATTGCAGCTTAATGAAAGGGGGGACATTTTTTTCAAATGTGAACTCGTTAATGCAATGCTTCAATATTTTGATTTTTTTAAGTTTGATGTCATTGAGATGCTTTTTCCACTCTTTATGCTTTATAATCCTTATATTTCCTGCATAAGTCCGTTCTGGAAGCTAGCAGGCCAAGTCCATTGGAACTAGAGTGTTTGGCATAACTAGCAAAAATGGGGTGTGGGAAGTTTTGTATGATATCAGCCTCATTAATTGTTTGTTATTAACTGAATTTATACAATAGCAAGCAACACCTTGAAACATTTCTGTATTGATACTTTTCACAGGTTAGTCCTTCTGAAGAGCTGGTAGAAAGTGAAGTCCCAAGCGATCATCTTAGCAATAGCCTTGCGAGTTTTTTGGAAAATGAAAAGCTTTCATCTCTTGCAAGCTCAGAGGAAGATTTCACTGGTGAGCATATCTATAACTGTGGGTAGTTGAGTCTAGAATTCTGACACAGTGTCAGAATTCTGAGTAAAAAATGCTATTTTTTTTCTGTCCAAGGCTATGGAATTACTTTTAACTACCAACTCCGAAGTTGGTGGTCTTTAGTTGGAAATACTCGTCTATTCAGAGTTTCAGTACTGACAAACTGATCTTTTCATTTTTCCTGGTCAGTGTGTAAGATAATAAGTTCTGTCATGTAATTCTGTATTCAGTGTAAATTTGGCAGCTGGGTATTTCGAAAACTAAGGATGAAGTCTCTGGGGATTGAGGTAAAATATATGCATCTGCATTCTCATTATTTGGAAGACAGCAGATTATTATTGCAGTTTCACAAAGAAGAAATCAAGACGGGTTAGTGAGATTAAAACGTTTATTGTGGTGCTGTTAATTTGAATTTGAATTGTGCCATTCAGGTAATTAAGTAATGCTTATATAATTTTTGAAGTGCTTTATTTTGAGGTTAAGTATTAGTCCTCTTTCCAAAACTCAAGAGGCTTGGTCTGCTGTTGTCCTTCTACCTTTTCCAGTATCAGGTGGAAACAGCTGTGATCCTGATTTTTCATTTATTGACCTGCAGTGTAACAGATCCTGATTGCTTTGACGTACTATCAAAGTTGCCAAGCATCCAAAGCTTCCAGTTCAACTAAATCACATTTTTATATGCTTCTTTAAATCAGGCTCCTTGTAGGCGGCACTTGCAAGACTGGGAATGTACAAATAATGATGACTTGCCTCTGTCTGTATATATGTATTTTTTTCCTGTATGTTCTTGGAATGTATTGACATCTGTAGTAGAAGGAAATACTAAGAAGGTTCTTCTGAAATACCTTTTTGGGGAGAAGAGTTGAGATAGACTACAAAGACAAAATTGCTGGAGAATTTTTTAACTATCATTAGCAAGCTGAAAATGTTTAATTACCTGGAAAGCAAAATGTGTTTGAGAGTTTTTAAATGTAAGGCCTGTTGAGTGTACTGTTTTTTTAAAAAGGAAAACTACAAACAGGGTATTGTTTCCTGGAAATGAAATAATAAGTAAAGATGTCAGACTTCCTTGAATGTTTTACAGTGGTTCTAAGGGTGCTTTTAACTGTGCCCTAAAAAACTGACTGATGGATGTTTGAGTCTTCAAAAACGAGCAAACAAAAGCCATAGAAACTCTACTCCCAGACCCAATTAAAAAAAATAGCCCCAGACCAAGGAAAATCATCTTGGAAAACTTGTTACTTGGCAAATAGCAATAGTGCTGTTCTTAGTGGTAATACTTAACATTTTTTTGAAATACGGAACTGTGCTTTGGTCACTTTCTGTGAAGTTTGAGAAATATTACATGTATTTTACTTTTAATTTGAGTACATGTATGATTGGCTAGTTGGAATGTGGTTGTATATAGATCATATAAAGGAAGATGAGTCACTTGGTAGCCTGGGAGTTAACGTGCTAGCTTATAGCTGTCTTGATTTGCTTTGTATCACTAGTCACGGAGTAAAACAGTTTCTGTGACCTGATTATTTTAAGGCAAAACCAGGAAAATTCTCTTCTGATTGTGTGAGTGTATTATGAGACTCAATATACTAAAAATTTTGTATTTGTTTTGATAGTATTTAAGTCAATATAAAATGTCCATGAAAGGTGAATAGGCTGTTTTGTTCTGTTTCAATAGATGATGATATTGATGATGAAGAATTCTTTGATAACCAACTAGAAGCCTATTTTGAGCAGCTGATAAAACCAGAAATGGCAAGAGGAGATGCTGACATACCGAAACTATCAGAACGCTGTACAGCACTGAAGCTTTCCGAAAAAGGCCTATTTCAGGTAGATTTAACGTAAAAATTGAAGCTCAGCATGCCCAATGGCTCTTAAACATGGTAGCATCATTGAGGGTTGTCTACCAGAGCGAACTAGATTTTCATTCTTTCCTGACAGACCTAAGTACTGTCCAACAGGTACCCTGTACAGCAAAGGATTCTTTTTAAATTTAAAGATAGCAAGTGCTGCTCTAACCTAAGAACTAAGCTGCTTGAGTCAGCTGCTGACTTTATGTTCCCTCTGCAAAGTTTTCCTTGGAGGAAAGAGAGAGAAAGAAGCTAGGTCGCTATTTTTGTACTTGTTTTCCTCTTCCTCGTAGGGCAGAGCTAGAAGCTGATTCATGTGCTTGTTACAAAAGGTCTTGCTGTTTATGAGATAAGGCGGAATTAGGGAACTAGCTGATTGTCCCGAGAGGCATTAGTCAGGAAAGCTTCAACAAAACTGAAGCTACCTACTATGGTGTCTCCTTATTCAAGCCTCCTTTCATGTTTCCCATTCCTCTCTAAGCCTGCTTCTCACACACCACTTGGACCTGTGCGTAGCCTTCTGCTTTCTCCTGACAAGCAGCTCTGATAGAATTGACTTCACAAGGTTCTCCTGTTACTTGGTGTTGCTAAGAGGGGAATAAACACTGAACCCCCTGGACTTCTAAGACTGGATTTCTGTCCCTTCTGTGGGGTGATGGAAACTTGTCCTTGGAGAAATCCCTTAGTAAATAATATAGCATCAGTAGTATATTTTTGATCACTGGTTTATTATCTTGGATGGCGATCTTCAAGGTTTTATTAAGCATATAGAATCAGAGACCTGTTTTTCCAGGAGACTAAATAAGTCTCTTGAGTAAGGGGTCAATGCATGAAAGTTAAGTGTAGAACAGCACCTGGCTGGCTTGTGGTTTATCTTTGAGCAGCAGTCAGCTCCATTACAGACAGCGTCAGGGATTAAGTGCTTTTCCATTTTCCTGGCTTTGTAACGGTGGATGTGATCCTGGCAGTTGCATACTTGACCATAACAGGAAGGTGTGGTTGATTTAAACAGTTTAACTGAAATTTCCCAAGTGACATCAGTGTTTCCAAGCTGTGGGAGGTTATTTGTTAACCCTGTAAAAGCAGTTTACATAGGCTGCCGGTTGGTGATCTACGGCTGCATGTGGAGAAAGGATCTTCTGGTTGTTTGAAGAGTAAGAATAACAGTTCTGCTCTCTGACCTGAGGTCTTCTCTGCTTGTGTAAGATGTTTCAGCTTTGCTACCAGTGTAGATGTGTGGTGGGGTAGGTACAGCGAGTTCTGAGTTGTATTGAGAGTCATCATCCAGCAGTGGGTCAGCCAGAAGGGGGAGGATGTAGTAGGAATAAGAAGAGATCCTTTTTCTTCTTGCCGCGTGTGCTCTTGGAGGCAGATACATGGATTAGCATAGCCAGGAACTTGTTCTTCATAGTGGTGCTGGCAGCTAGAGATGCCTCCAGCAGTGGCACACAAGTGAATAAATGATGATGATCTCTTTACTAGAGATTTTTAACACTGTAAAAGGGACTGTATTGTTTTTAATTCAGTGCATCTCTTCTAGGGTAACTTAAATCTTAACTGTTTTTTTTAAAGGAGAACTTTCCGGTTCTTGATGCTTTTAAAGCTGTAACAGGAGTAGACTCTGGAAATGCTAGTGATGAAGATTCACAAAATCAAGGGATAACTGGACTGCCTGTGCAAAGAGAAGTGCTGCCTAGAGCGGTACTGCAACAGGTATGAAATTGTCATTTACATTTCTGTTTATGATGTAAAATAAGGCTGTAGGAGAAGAGGGCAGTGCATTTGAAAACTTGTTGGAGACTGACCTAACAACGTGGATGTCCTTCACAAAAAATTACACTGCTTTGTTTTCAGGTATATGGTGCAAATGTAGTTAACTTGGACTATTTTGTACCTAGAACTATTAACACAAACAATTAACTGTTGCACTTCTGAAATTGTTTCCTAAGAATTCCATGGCTGCTGGAGATGCACTGAATTCCTGTACTGCTGCTGAGTTCCAGTTAGATTCACCACATGTACAACGCGTGGACAGCTGTAACGTTGATGCCTCTGATGTCCTTTCAAAGCAAGAAATCAAGTCCTCTGAGTGTCACGTGGCTGCCTCTGCTGCAGAANTATGAAATTGTCATTTACATTTCTGTTTATGATGTAAAATAAGGCTGTAGGAGAAGAGGGCAGTGCATTTGAAAACTTGTTGGAGACTGACCTAACAACGTGGATGTCCTTCACAAAAAATTACACTGCTTTGTTTTCAGGTATATGGTGCAAATGTAGTTAACTTGGACTATTTTGTACCTAGAACTATTAACACAAACAATTAACTGTTGCACTTCTGAAATTGTTTCCTAAGAATTCCATGGCTGCTGGAGATGCACTGAATTCCTGTACTGCTGCTGAGTTCCAGTTAGATTCACCACATGTACAACGCGTGGACAGCTGTAACGTTGATGCCTCTGATGTCCTTTCAAAGCAAGAAATCAAGTCCTCTGAGTGTCAGGTGGCTGCTTCTGCTGCAGAAGTACTGCCCGCAGCAAGAGGATTTTTGGGGCGCTACACCACTCCTGAAGTTCTTAGTGCAAATGCACCTCCGACAGATACAACTGAACATGAAGTAGAATTGGCTGACACTTACCTGGCTCCATCCGCAGAGAGCACGAGTTTAGTCACAGCAGACAGAGGTAGGTTGCTTTAGCTAGGGAGTTGTGACCAACCTCTGTTACGTGGAAAACAGAATGAAATTGTAAGCTGTAGATTTTTCTTTAGTTGTGCAACTTGGAATAAAAAACAAGGTGGCACGAATAAATATTGGCTTCTTTTTGTTTTAAATAGTACTGACTTTTGTATATTGCCCTTAAAGTGTTTATTTTATGGCAGAACTAGTTCAAGCGTGCAGTTGCAGCAACTCAAGCTATGTTTCTTTGAACTCCATAATCAAAACTTAAAGGACTTTGCTGTATTCCTGTTTATTTTAATCCACAGTATGACATTTGTTATATCTTTCAGGGGATCTTCCACACAGCGTTGTCTATCAAAATGAAGAGGGTAAATGGGTGACAGATCTTGCATATTACACTTCATTTGATGAAAAACAAGATATAAATCTGTCAGAAGATGATAAAATAAATGAGGAGTTCATTACTGGATGTAAGTAATCTTTCTCCTTTTAGTTACCTCTTTTTTTCACTTAAGTAGATCATTATTTGTTGTTGCAAAGCCTCCAGGCTTTAGATACTGCTTATTACTTGAAAGCTGATGTTGATAGTTTGTAGTGATATTATTATTATTAGTTACAGTTGATAGCTTCTTTCTGTGTTTCTGTTCTTCCTCTGAAAAGTCTTTAGTGTTTTTTCTTAAAACATTGTAACGTGTCACCTATTGTTTGAGTAAAAGTAACTCCCCTAGCTGTCATTTTCACTGATTTTCCTTTGGACTTCCATTTCTGTTATTCTTTCTTTCAAGAAAAAGAGACAGTAGTCATTTTGTGTTCCGTGATGATTATAGGATAGGAATAGCTGTAAATAAGAAATTACTACAAAATCAACTAGAATGTGAAAGGAGCTACTGAATTCGCTAGCTGGTAGTTTTTTTGTGAACTCCTCAGGAATGTCTTGATGCTGGAAAAAATAGTACTGGTACTGGAAAATGTTGGATTTTATTGGGCTTTACTGGACTCTTACCTTCTAACAGATACCAGGCTCGTTGAACCTTTACTTACTTGAAGTTATTTATTTGCCTTAAAACTGTCTCAGACTGATCTTCGTGAGAGCCTGTTTGTCACACAGGCCTGGATAATATACACATAGCGCTGCAGACAAATCAATTCCTTAGGGCCGAAATGTCTTGTGTTTTTCTTGACAGATTCAGTGTGTGCAACAGGGTTTCTCCTAGTGTCTTCTTGTTTCTAAAGTTGACAAATGGATGGGTTAATGTATTCTGAAGATTTCCACAGTCCACTCTAGGTGGCTCTTTCTTTCAAAGAAAATACAGTATATGTCACTGTCTAGAATTGTTTATTTTGAGTGAGTTATCAATCAGGGTCCATTGGTTGAAATAATAGTTTCCAACACTTGTAGTGCTGAAGCAGGCAAATATGATCCAACTTGATAAAAACTTTCCTGTCTACTATGTCAGTAAAGCAAAGCTCCTCCATTATTTTTCAAATGCCGGGATATTTCAGACACTTCCGTGCATCTTAAGCTTGGGTGGTTGAGTGATTTCAATGTTTGCTTGTTGTAAATTTTTCCAAGGCTGTTTACCTGTTTCTCACTTGATGGGATTTTAAAGGAATTTTCATTTTGAGATGATTGGCTTACCTGTTCATACAACAGAAGTTGTAAATTTTATGTGGTTAGCATTTTTCTGGCTGCTAGTTTGCCTTNCTTACTTGAAGTTATTTATTTGCCTTAAAACTGTCTCAGACTGATCTTCGTGAGAGCCTGTTTGTCACACAGGCCTGGATAATATACACATAGCGCTGTAGACAATCAATTCCTTAGGGCCGAGAAGTCATGTGTTTTTCTTGACAGATTCAAACAGTGTGTGCAACAGGGTTTCTCCTAGTCTCTTCTTGTTTCTAAAGTTGACAAATGGATGGGTTGATGTATTCTAAAGATTTCCACAGTCCACTCTAGGTGGCTTTTTCTTTCAAAGAAAATACAGTATATGTCACTGTCTAGAATTGTTTATTTTGAGTGAGTTATCAATCAGGGTCCATTGGTTGAAATAATAGTTTCCAACACTTGTAGTGCTGAAGCAGGCAAATATGATCCAACTTGATATAAACATCCCTATCTACTATGTCAGTAAAGCAGAGTTCCTCCATTATTTTTCAAATGCTGGGATATTTCAGACACTTCCCCACATCTTAGGCTTGGGTGGTTGAGTGATTTGAATGTTTGCTTGTTGTAAATTTTTCCAAGGCTGTTTACCTGTTTCTCACTTGATGGGATTTTAAAGGAATTTTCATTTTGAGATGATTGGCTTACCTGTTCATACAACAGAAGTTGTAAATTTTATGTGGTTAGCATTTTTCTGGCTGCTAGTTTGCCTTCGTTTGAAATGTGCATGTGCGACGCTTGACAGCCAAGAGGTTTCATTTGGACAGAAAGGAAATGTGACATCTTATGCTTCTGAGTCTCATCTATGACTTGTCTGTCTCTGTCAGCAAACTGCACACGGCGCGTTATTTATATAAAAGTGCAGTATTGCTCACTTGACAGAGTTTCATCCAGGAAGTCTTCACAATGCTACGTGGCTTATATAGAGGATTAAGAAAGAACTGATATTGACTTGAGTTCAACTGGATTTAAGTGTGTCATTGATGGTGCTAAGTTGCCTTTAGGAAACAGTTGGATTGCTCAGTAAATGTGTCTTCCAACTTCATTTCTTTACTCCGAGTATGAATTGTGACTTCCCATAAGTAATTTTATAAACAGGAGCTTTATTCACTTTAGAAGTTTGTGTCCATTCTTGACGTCTTCCTCCATTTATCCCACGTCATCTACGACTGGGGACGCTGTGGATATGAGGTCATTCAAGGCCACATATTTTATAAGTTTTGATGGGCTTAATAATAACATTAACGTGAGGTGGTAAAGCAATAGCTCCTATTCAGCAAGTTTTTTACAGAATTTTGTTGCAGAGCCTTTAAATATTCACTGTTTTATATATGGTAATTGTAAAAATACCATTTGACTTTTTTGGAAAGTACTGCTTTATTTGGCCTGTTAATTTGCACAGATATTTCATGATCTGATAAAAACCAGTCTATTTGTTTTACTGCAATTCACAGGTACTGCCTTGATGAAATTTTCACAAACAAATGTAGTAAAAGGTTGTTTGGAGATTGCCATATGATGCTCCATTCTAGCTAGTATGGGACGCATAAACTATGAAATGTGATAGTTGGTTTGGGGATTAAGGCCATTAGAGACTTTTGTTCAGTATTAAGTTAGTTAGCTGAATGCTGGTTTTGCTTTAGCTCCTAAAGATCCAGTTCTCTGTTAAAGAAATTTCATATTAACTTTTCTCACCATAAGAGGGTGGAATAGCTCCTCATGTGTCCCAGACTATCTCAGATGTAGAATTAAATATTGCAGATTTTGTTTCATGATGGAAAATAATGATGACAGCACATAATAACTTGTGCCTTATTTTAATAAATGTTCTCTTGGTTTTTAAGCTGAAGCAGCAGCTATGATTGCACAAGACCAGGAAGAATTTGAGAAAGCACACAAACCCGTGCAGGTAACTAATTATCTTAATGCAAACAGAACAGTTGTCTAATTTATTTGCAAGTTATAAATTTTGAAATGTTTTTGTCTGCAGGTGGGAAAAGTAGACGTTCTAAATGCTTCTGAATTAGCAGATGCTTCATGGAAATCTCCCAATAGCTACATTCTGCTGGGAACATCTGGTCTTGATAAAGATGCCAGTTATTTACGTTTGTCGTTGGGGGAGTTCTTTGGCCAGCGATCTGAAGCTCTTGGTTGTCTTGGTGGAGGCAGTGATGTTAAACGGGTATGTGTCTTAGCATTAAGACACAAGGAAGGGATGAGAACAACTTATTTTGGTATTTTTTTAATATATTGTAACTTAATTACTTCTGAGATCTACTTTTTAAAGTTCACCTGAAAAGGAAACTCTCTATACTAGATGGACTTCTGTTTCCCACTTGAAATTTTCTGGTGTGAAGGGTTGTCTGGTGTTACTGATGAATCTTGATCTTCGCCTTTTGGTCAGGAACTAGTTACGTGTAGGATTAGAGAGAGAAAAGCGCACTGTAGGCAGGGTGCACATTAGAGGTGCAGGCAAGTGATCCACATTGTAGTTGAGTGAGATGCTGCTCAGTCAGGGATACCTGAACACTGACGGTGTCTTTGAATGCTTGTTGGTCGTTGATGTGCTCTCTAGGCAAATGCCCAACTTCAGTANGTGTGAAGGGTTGTCTGGTGTTACCAACTAATCTTGATCTTGGCCTTTTGGTCAGGAATTAGTTACATGTAGGATTAGAGAGAGAAAAGTGCACTGTAGGCAGGGTGCACATGAGAGATGCAGGCAAGTGATCCACATGGTAGTTGAGTGAGATGCTGCTCCGTCAGGGCTACCTGAACAGGGAGGGTATCTTTGCCTGTTGGTGGCTGATGTGCTCTCTAGGCAAATGAAAACATTATCATGTAGAGTTTAGCTTGCCAGCCTTCTTGTGGATGTTTCTCACATCTATCTGATACCTGTCTGTCTGCTGCTGGTAGACAATATCCCATCTGTGTTGCAGACAGGAAAAAAAAAAGACAGGGAAGAGTATACAATGGGAGGAACAAGTTAAATGTGCTTGTGTGCTGCAGTTGTGTCGTGGTGCATGCAGAGGCTGAGCTGATGAGATGCAGGCAGAGATGATGAGAGCATTTGTATTTTTTTTGACTAACTGACCTAAAGATGTTGTTAGTTTATTTTATGTGTGTAGAGGGAGCGCAAGTATTTGGATTAGGCACTTGCAGTGCTACGAGGCGTATGTTAATTCTCAGTGGTGTTAGATCTAAAAATCAGTGGGGGAAGTGCTGTGGCTGAACCTGCTTTGCAAGCCCACTGATCCTATTGATGATCAAATTTACTCATGCTGTATTCTGCAATTTTTTTTATAGCCATCTTTTGGTTACTATATTACCTCTCCAAAGAAAAGGCAACCTGTTGCTCTGCTAAGTACATCTGATTCATCAGGAGGTGACATGAGCCAAGAGATTTCACAGTTGTCTGGGGTATTTCCAGGTAATTATAGAACAGAAATGTCAACCCTACGGTCGTTAAGAATGCTTTGTGAATGGTTTATCATCAACTCAGATCTGATGCGAGCTTCCTTGCAAGAAATGAGGACATACTCTGCTGGATTGTATTCAGATTGTGCTCTTAGATGTATTTATAAAAGTGTTTATAGAAGGGACTGATATTACCAGTAAAGTATTAAGAGTAACAGGTGAAAATTTGATCTGTGCATGTAGCTATGCTTGCCGTTTGCTTCCTTCTTTGAAGTGTCCAAGGCCAGGTTGGACGGGGCCTTGAGCAGCCTGGTCTAGTGGGAAGCATCCCTGCCCATGGCAGGGGAGTTGGAACTGGAAGATCTTTCAGGTCCCTTCCAACCCAAACCGTTCTGTGATTCTGTAAGAAACAGAATNTACCAGTAAAGTATTAAGAGTAACAGGTGAAAATTTGATCTGTGCATGTAGCTATGCTTGCCGTTTGCTTCCTTCTTTGAAGTGTCCAAGGCCAGGTTGGACGGGGCCTTGAGCAGCCTGGTCTAGTGGGAAGCGTCCCTGCCCGTGGCAGGGATGTTGGAACTGGAAGATCTTTCAGGTCCCTTCCAACCCAAACCATTCTGTGATTCTCTAAGCAACAGAACAGTAAAAGCCTAAGTGATAGTTGAAAAGGGAATAGAAATGTACCCCCCAGCAAACAATGGAAATGTATGTTATTTTGAAAGCTCATGGCTCTTCCATACTGTAAAACTTGAACAACAAAAATGAACGAGTGTAATGAACTGAGAAGAGTCCCTAAATCACTTTTAACTGTCACATTAGTTCATCTTTCTGTGTTGCAGCATTTCCAGATATTGTATGACTCCCAGAATATCTTAATAATTGAAGTCTGTTTGGAGTTTTCCCGTTGAAAAGGCTGTACAGATGCATTGCCAAAACCCAAGTCAAACAAATGAAACACCTAGAGATTTGGTCTCTTTCCTCATATAGATATAGAGGCTATACAGAAAGAAGGAAAGCAGTTTGGGTTACCAACCAGCTGACAGTGGATGCATAAAACAGCCTGCGTTTTTCTTACCATCTTTAAAAAAAGTGACTTGCTCATGTTATCTGCTAAGCTTGAAGTAGTAATTTAGGAGATGGCACATATAGCATTTATATGTGAAGATCACAGCACACAATTTGATGTGTGTGTGCGCTCCTATCCTATGTTTAGAAAAGGATGAGTGCATTTTTAAGCGTTCCGTGAGGAGGGAAATATAAAGTGTATCCAAACCCAAGTGTCTGCTATAAGAACAGAAAACATACAACAGAACCAAGCAAGAAACACCCCCCAACCACCCTTCCATCAAAAAACCTCTCTAGCAAAAAATGTTTGTTGTTTCGTACTTGTTTTCTCACCATCATCTTTAAAAGCTGGTTTTAGTGTTCTAAGACGTCCAGATGTTTTCCTTTCATCACTAACTAATTTGTTGGAATGGTAACCTCTGGATCTCATGTGAACAAGACCACCTAGTTTGGGCTTGATCTCATAGTGAAGAAGATTATTTGTGTGTTTGATGGTTTCAGAAGCTTACCCCTAAACCAAATCATTCAGAATCTCCAGTTCACTGCTATCTACCTCAGTCTAACCCCATCTGCAGCATAAGATGATTGTTGTTACTCAGATTCAACCCTTCTAGTTTTCAACTGGAGTTTGGTCTATGTTCTATGTTTGGTCTATGTTGTCTTCCAAACACCGTTTTATGAAAAGGCTTGTTTAGCTTATGATATCATCATTAGCTTCCTGAAAATGCAATTTGAAGAGTGTGAACGGGGTATTCTTAATGCCATCTTATTTTGTGACTTGAATGTGACCTTTGAGTACTGTACAGGAGAAGGTTAATGCTTGCAGTATTTGGATTTGTGCTGTTAAAACAGCTTTTTTTTTCTGTAGAGCATGTATATCTCGAGAATGCAGGTGTTTAGTCTATTTACTTACTGTAATTTAATTCCCTGTCTTTTTCTTTGTTCTTTGATGACTTAAAAGCACGAAAAGAAGATGATGCGAATTCTACTGTCTGTGAAGGCTCATGGCATAGGGTGGATGCTACAGCTGGAATACGCCAACACGTTAATGTAGAAAATGATATTCCTGTAGAAGCTGCTACCAAAAGTCTAACCAAGGTACTTATGTTTTATTTTGCTATTAAGTGCAACTACGAACTTGAACAAGATTCAGATACTTCTAATGATTATTATTTCTTTGAATACCACTGAATTTGGACTTCCAGAAATAGTTTTATCTTCCCCTTGTAGGGAGGCAGATGGTTTAAAGCTAATTGGGAAGATACTGTCTATTTTGTTATGGTAGTTTTTTCTCTGCAGTGTTTGTTCCTGATGGTATTTTACTCCCAGTTCTTCCAACTGAATTAAAACATTTTAGATTTTTAGAAGTTTTACAGGAACTAAAGCTTCCTAGCAGACTATCTTTATTAAATCTTTTAAAAACGTGTAGCTTAAAAAAATCAGTGCAGTGAAAGTTACGCCTATTGCAGTATTCCTTCTTGACAGTCAATGAAATATGTGACAACTATAAATGTTAATGTATTACCCTAACCAAAATGCAAAATAATTTAAGAAAGAAGAGAACAAAAATACGAAAAGAAATGCCTGAAAACCCATTCCTTGATTTAATGCTTAACTCATGTTGGTTTGTTGTAGGATGAAGTTCAGGAAGACAAGTTTGAAGATGGCTTAACTGATCGTTTTGACAATGTCCTGAGTATTAGCACAATTGCCTCTGCTATTTCTAATGCTTCCTCCAGTGCTGATGCTTCCCAGCTAGCTGCTATGATGATGGCACTGTCTAATAAAAGTAAAAGGACATGTTTGGTTCCTGGAATTGTTAAAGAGACTGAACCCTCTGCTAATCAGTTAGTTTCCAGCAATGTGGAAAGTAGTGCATTTGATATGGAGAAGTACCTGAAAAAAACAGATGAGATCGGACATGAAAGTGAATGTGAGAGTACTGTGAAATATGAAGCGTCTGCCCAGAACCTTATGTCTGACAACTTTTTACTGGGTAAAGATAAGAATGATACTCTTGCAGAAGACTTGACAAATAATCATAGCAAGCTGCAGGAAATAGAGAAACGATTTCTGGATTATTTTAATGAAGAACGTGGTATTCAGAATTTCTCTAGTCTGTCTTATGTACCCAACCACGGAGAAGTAATTGCAGATAGAGTTAAGTATTCAGAAAAGTTGTCAGATCTAGTAAATGGTGAATGTATAAGGTCAGTGAATGTGGATTTTGAATCGGGTATGCTCGATACTCAATCCACACCTTTTGGAAACATAACAGAGACATGTGGAATTCCTTTAGCAGTGAAAATGCAAGAGGCACGAAGTCCACTTGCTTGCCGGACCAGTGACATCCCTGGTAGATGTTCTGTCAGGGAAGACACAGAAACAGTAGATCACTCAACAAATGCTGTTCCTGAGCCATGTAATGGTTTGGTGGAAAGAAGGACAGGAAGCACTTTGTCACTCAGCAACCTAAAACCTACCAATCCATCTAGTAAATATGTCTCCGTAAGTCCTACAAAAGCAAAGCCTACCCAGCAACTGAATAATGATGAAAAGAAACAAAACGCAAAATCAGAGAAGAAAACCAAAGATGCTCTTACTGCTTGCAGTGAGAATGTGAAACATGGAATTTCTGAGCTTTCCCCAGCTTCCCAGAACAGTACTGGTAAGTAAACCTATGTAAAATCAGCCAGTTATTGAAAAGGCTTTTTTTGACAGTAGACTTGTTCGCTGTGCTTAAACAAATATTGTCACTAAGTTCTGTTTATTTACCAGAGCACAAACCCATTCAACCTGAGTGTGACTTGCAGCCTCTGGAGGATGAGCAGTATAGCTTCAGACCTTCAACTTCACCGCTGATCCACTCTTCGCCTAGTGAGACTTCTGGAACAGCATTTTCCGGGTAATTTTTTTGATGCAGGTTATAAAAGAATGCTTCCTAGGGATTTTTTGAGGGATCAAGCTTTAGTTTCAGTGTTGTTGATCTCAGTTTACAGAAGACCTTTGTGAGGCTAAGACTTTTTTCTTAGACTAAGCTTTCTGTTTGCTTTTGTTATGTGTATGGAGAAGCAACCTTAAGCCATCGTTAACTTTTGATTTTCCTCACTACCCTGATGAGGCAGAAATCCTGGATAGGATCAGTGCTGTGTCTGCTCAACATTATCCTGTAATGCAAGAATACAAAATATTCAGACTCTTAGGTAGTCATGTACCTCAGATGCTTAAACTGTGTGTTGATGGAGCTATAAAATACCATATTTATTAATTACTGTTCTGTTGTAATTAATCTATTAAAATAAAGCTGCTTGTTAAGAGTTATGATGCTAATTATATGATAACGAAGCTTGATATTGTATAGACCAAGGGAGGTGTGTTTTTCAAATGTGTGTTTCAGTTTATTTCTCTGATTCACACCACTGCTCATCTTGAGAGGGGAAGGGTAGAAATGTTTTGTTTTGCTTTTGGCTGTATCATATTTTGAAACTACCTCCTGTGTCTGAGGCTTAAGGCTTTCTTAGCAACTGAAAGGGCAGTGTTTTTTAAATGAGCTTCCATGAGTGATACAGAAACTATACGTAACCAGTAACCTTAGTCTTAAGCATATAAACGTGGCCAGTAGCAAATGGCCGTATACATTCTCATGAAAAGAGGGGGCAACTGATTTTTTTGCCTTAACTTTTAAGTTCACTGTTTGATATTTATCTACAGTTAGGGAGTTGTACATGATACTAGAATTATAGGCTGTCTGGCATTTCTTTGTGCTTAAGATGTGCAGAAGTATGTATTTTGGCGAACGCGTTGGATAGATTTTAGGATTTCTAGCTGCAATTGTCAGTGAATTTAATTGTTTCCATGTTATTTCTTCTTGTTTGGCAAAGTGCTGAGAGATTCCCTGTTTTCAGGTGTGTGAAATGAAGAGACTCTCGTCAGTGAGTAGGAAAGACTAATGTGTGGTGCCTGAGATGTTGAATGATTTCATTTGACATTCTTCCATCCATTCCATCTAGTTAGATGAAGTATATCCATTCACCTTTTTTTCCTATTAAGTTGTTGTGTTGTTTCTGTGACCTTAGCATCCGAGTTCAGTTGTAGAACGCTGGCGCTTTGCCTTGTGGATTTGTATCTCATGGCAATGAGTTCTGTGTACGTCAAAGTCAAAATTTGTGAAGGTTGTCTGAGAGCTGATGTCTCATTTCTATTGACTGTACTAAACATGATGGCCGAGTTAGTTGATTTCTATGATAGTACAGCTCGTGTGTAGCATCGATTGTCTTGGCAGCAGCGTTAGAAACTTTCTCTAATACTGACATATTTTAAATCTATTTTTCAGGTCTGAAACTGACTTTACTTGCACATCACATGGTCAGGAGACCTCTTGCAAAGACAGTGTGCTACCTCAGTCAGTTTACTCAAGTCCTAGCATGAGCAGATTAACATACGTCTCTGCATCTGACGCTACCCTTAAGAACACAGCTGTAAAACATAGCTCGGAGACATACTGGGTAAGAAAATCTTGACCTGTGTATTTGTATTAATTCCCTTTCTTTAAAACAAACAAGCAGACAAAACAACACCTCTCCCTTTCCTCCTCCAAATCCTTAGTATGGTCGAAAGAATTCTAAATTAGAAAATCTTAAAGGGTTCTGGAATAGTTTAGGACATGCAGTGCATGGGGGAAAAGGCTTCTCCCCCACTCTGGAGTTTCTAAAACTCCTGTGTTTCTGTTCTGTAATAGATTGTGTTAAATGCACAAAGAGTATGAGTGTAAACATAGCTATAGGGCTATATAAGACATTGTAGCGAGGTGGGAGTTGGTCTCTTCTCCCAGGTAACAAGTGATAGGATGAGTGGACATGGTCTCAAGTTGTACTACGGGAGGTTTAGTTTGGACGTCAGGAATAATTTCTTAACCAAAAGGATTGTCAGGCATCGGAATAGGTTGCTGCGGAAGGTGGCTGGTATTTAGCAGATGTGTAGATGTGGTGCTTAGGGACGTGGTTTAGTGGTGGACTTGGCAGTGTTAGGTTAAGGGTTGGGCTCAATGGTCATACAGATCTTTTCCAACCCAAATCATTCTATGATCCATGTATTTTTAAACATGAAAATTTTTCATGGTAATGGATCCAAACACAGTAAATAAGAAAATTCATTGCAGGTTTTTGAGAATCATGTTTGTGAACTTGTTTGTAAGTTTAGGAGTCTACGCTATTAAGTTTTTTTCCATAGTACTGTTGCTTTCCCACAGCATGACTTTATAAAAATTGTAGAAAGTCAAAGCCTTTTGGAAGCTCTCTTAGTTGGTGGTGGCTTCAGAAAGCACAGCATTCTTCTGCTGGTTTTGCCTAGTGTGGTGGATTGACCCCCACCTGATGACTGTTGCCCAAAAAAAATTGCTTGCTCAGACTCCTGCAATGGGATGGAGAAGTGAATTGGAAAACCAAGAGAGTGAAGCTGGGGACTGGTGGATTGAGGAAAATCACTTGGTAAGCGGAAGGGACAGAGAGATGCAAAACCAGTGTTCCAGCAGACCAGTGCCTGCCCAGTCTCAAAGCAACAGCTGCTTTGGAAAAATTGCTCCACAGTTTTATTGCTGGGGATGATACTACATGGTGCACATTCTCCATAGTCAGTTGGGATCAGCTGTCCCGACAGTGTCCCCCTCCCTACCTCTTGCCCCCCTTGAACCTATTGGCTGTTTTGGTCACAAATCTCAAAGTCCAGCGCCATAGGAGCTACTATAAAGAAATTAACTCTGTCCCAGCCAGATGCAGTACACCTGGCTAGAATATGGCTTCAAACGGCAAGAAGGTGGAAGTTACAGGTTTTCCAAGGTGAGGAGCCACAGATGTTGAAAAAGCAGAACCTCAGACAAGACTCGACAAGCTTGGTTATTTATTTTGGATGATAATACCACTATTAAGGTGTGTCTTGTTTTATATACCAAATTTGCTCTTCTAAAATTTGTAATACTGCATATTGTATTTGTTTATTAGAGCGAAGACGCTAGTGAACTGAGCACAACAATAATTCGTGCCAGCCCAACTCCTGCGCAGGATCGTACAGATGAAAATGTAGATGATCTCTCATGTCAGAGAAATAGAAAAGAAGCACTGCTTAGTGTAGAGAAGAAATCAGAAGAAAATGACCATGGAGATGTTAAAAGAAAGCTTGATGGTGTACTGCGTCAAGAAGTGTCCAAAGATTTTCTGAAGAATAAAAAGCAGCTCGCATCTATTCCTTCAAATACAGCAGCAAGTTGTAGGGAGCTGGACCCTGTTCCATCAGCTTTACCCAGCAAGTTGTGCACCTTGCAGCCACCTCCTGTCGCTGTTGACACACATGAAGTGTGGCAGGATCCAACCGGCAAAGCGCAGAGGCAAGGGCTGCCGTCCTTGAGTGGGCTGCCCATGTATCCTGGATTAAGCACTTACAGGCCATTCAGTCAAAACTCGTCTGGTGAACAATACGTTCCGATTTCAAGCTTTAAATCTCATGGCACTACCTGTGAGAGTCAAGCAGTTTCTTCTGTTCCTACGTTGCTTACAGGATGTTCTCGAGCAACAACTCCTTTTGCACAACAGCACCTGGGACATAAGCCATCTGCTGGAAATACAGTTTTGCCTCAGTTTCATGGCTGCAGCTCTGCAGGTTTCGGTCTTCCAGCAGGGCTTCCTTATTCTGGTATCCCTGCAGGACACATTGAAAATCCACTTATGGCAGGAATTCCTTTAGGTTCAGATATTGGTCATGGCTCTCTGAGTGCAGCTCCATTTTGTAATCCGCACACTGCTTCCTGGAATAAGGAAATGTTAAATATGAAATCATGCACTGGACAACCTCTTGGAGCTGGTAGAAGCGAGTGGGAGTTGGCAAAGTCACCTGGTATTGGTAAGTGTGGTTTTTAGAGTCTTTAAAATACAATTATAGACCAGAATGACAATAATGATGCTAATGCTGTAGTAAGTAAAGTTAAGATGGTTATTAAATGTAACCGCAATTATTCTGTCTGTGGACTTTCTTATTTTTTAAGAAAAGATATTACTGACTTTCCTTGTTTAATGATACTCTCTGCATTCAATGTCTGTTCTTATAGACCCTCAGTGATCTTAGATTTTGATAATCTAGAAGAGTTTCAGCATTTTTCGGCTTTCAGTGTTTTTGTGTTTAAAGGATCAAGAACTATCTTTCATAGTTGCAAATTTTAGTTGCAGTTCATGCTAGGCAAAACAAGTTGCACTCTAGAAATTCTGTTGTATTTTATCTGGAAAGTAGGTGACATTTCTGTCTTCATCCTAACTTGGCATTACTGGTCAGTTAAGCAAAAAATCCCAGCAGGACAGCGAATGGCTTAAGCTGTTCTCTTGTTATGAAGGGGAGAGAAGCTGCCAAGTGCCTTCTGTGCTTTCTGCTCTTTATCTGTATCTTGGTTTAACTCTAAACCTAATCTAAAAGGCATCGTCTAACCTATTACCTGTTTAGTTGTTTTGTTATGCTACCTTTTTTCTGGCTAATTCTTTCAGATGAAATGACAAGCTAGTGGAGTTGAAGGTTTGGATTTGTGACAGTTTATAAGTTATTATCTGTTTACTGATTGTTCTAAANTCTAGAAGAGTTTCAGCATTTTTCAGCTTTCAGTGGGTTTGTGTTTGTTTAAAGGATCAAGAACTATCTTTCATAGTTGCAAATTTTAGTTGCAGTTCATGCTAGGCAGAACAAGTTGCACTCTAGAAATTCTGTTGTATTTTATCTGGAAAGTAGGTGACATTTCTGTCTTCATCCTAACTTGGCATTACTGGTCAGTTAAGTAAAAAATCCAAGGACGACAGTGAATGGCTTAAGCTGTTCTCTTGTTATGAAGGGGAGAGAAGCTGCCAAGTGCCTTCTTTGCTTTCTGCTCTTTATCTGTATCTTGTTTTAACTCTAAACCGAATCTAAAACACGTCATCTAACCTATTACCTGTTTAGTTGTTTTGTTATGCTACTTTTTTCTGGCTAATTCTTTCAGATGAAATGACAAGCTAGTGGAGTTGAAGGTTTGGATTTGTGACAGTTTATAAGTTATTATCTGTTTACTGATTGTTCTAAAACATTGATCTTGTTAATGCATTTGAACACAGTAAAATGTGAACAAGCGTTACTTGTTTCTACTGTACATAAGTTCTATGTTTTTATACAGTTTTGATCTCTGAATATTTGTATAATCTTGATTTGTGGCTGACTTGAGTTTTTAAACTTAATTTCCAGTGATGCCAAGTTTAGTTTACGTTTTCACCTTCGTACTTGTGCTAAGTTTTGTTTTTCAGAGGGTAATAAGAGTGTGTGGATTTAAAGTCAAGTTTATTGCTCGAGTAACTAAAACTACTTCAGGCACCCATGTGTGTCTCTCAGAAGTCAGGTTTTTAATCTGACCTGAGTATCTTTTAGTGGATTTCTGGGTGTAATGAAGATTCCTCGGTATACCTGAGTACAGTTCGCTTCCTTTAAGTTTTGAGTTGTCATTATAATGTTGCACTTCCTTTGAAAGAGTTATTCTGAAAATTTTAGAAATAAGTGCTTTCTGGAAGTAAAATATTAGAAACAGGATTTCTTTTTTGATTTGGTGATAACTTATGGTGACCACAGTCCTACAAGAAACGTGCTCTAGGACTATTCAGTATTTTTCTGTAGTAAAAAACGCCTCAATCTGGTAAAAACATATTTTCCTTTTGGTTGGTGTAAACGTTCTAAAGGTTTTGTAATACTAACATGAACATTTTCTGTGTTGGCCTAGTACTGGTTAAATTGTAGACACTGGGTATTTTATATAAAAATATTTTATATGTTTTATAAGGCATGTGTGTGCAATTTTTTTTTTTCTATGTGTTAGTGTCTGCATGGGATGTGGTAATTCCATACATATTTTTGTTTGTGACAGTAGAACTTGAAGTAAGATGCAAATTAGAAACAACTGATTTAAATTGTGTGTATCAGGCTTGTGGAAAACGCTCTTACAAAAACTGCAGGAGTCAAACATTTCCTTGTCATAAAGCAGCATTTGTCAAATGAATTTATTAACTTGACATGGTGGCAGCCTGAATGCAGACTTGCTTCTGGATATTTGGAACTAACAGACGGATGTTTTCTTCCCAAGGACATGTAAAAGTACCAGAGGAATTGAAGTTCCCTAATGCCTGTTGCGTGGGAATTGCATCACAGGCAGCTCTTAGGATTTTTAATCCAACTGAACGGTGGTTGCAGGTCAGCATCGGAATACTCAGTGTTTCAGTTAATGGGGAAAAGGTAAGAGTTGTTTTTTAATCATAGAATCCTAGAATAGATTGAATTGGAAGAGACCTTAAAAAATCATTTGGCTCCAACCCCCCTGCCACGGGCACGGACACGTCCCACTAGATGAGGCTGCCCGAGGCCCCATCCAGCCTGGTCTTGAGCACCTCCAGGCATCCACAGCTTCCCTGGGCAACCTGTGCCAGGGCCTCACCCCTCTCACAGTCAAGAATCATAGAATAACCAGGTTGGTTAATCTTCAACTAGATGCTAGAAGGAAGCCTCAACAACTTTCAGACTGACATATCTAACACCTTGAATTAAAAGAAAGTGCCTGCAGTTCAGTGAGATGAAAGAGGGATGGGAATATGTAGGTGCAATAATCAGTATTGAGCAAAAACATAGGCAAAACCTCTGTGTTGACCAGTGGTGCCAGATAAATGTGCTGTTCTGAAAGAAGCTGTCCTCTGGTGAGAGGCCTGCTGAAAATGACAAGAGGTTTTGTTTTTCAGGTGGATCCCGTGAAATATCGCTGTCTGGTTTTCAAGAACAGAGCCCTTGTAGCACCCTATTCTAACAATGATCTGAAAATACTTTTCCTACCCCGCCATTCGGGGATCTTCCAGTGTATTCTCAACGTTTCATCTTGGCCAGTGTCTGCAGATGACGAGACAATTGTTCAGGCAGAAGCTTTGGCAAGTAGAGTAGTTGTGACAGCGGTTGCTGAAAATCCTAATTTAGAAGTAAGTAGCTGGTTTTTGTGGTGGTGGTGCTGGGTTTTTTTCTTAGTTTTCAGGATACTTTGAATAGTTCAGTGAACAGGAAAGAATAGGAATGCAAGGTTGTTTCTCAAAGGAACTGGGAATTTCTGATATTTGGAATGGGGAGGGAATATAGGAAAACATTTGAGAAGCTTGCCTAACTATCTGGGATGTTTTAGTTGTGGAAAAGTATCAAGCTGGAAATGAATTATTATGGGACTGTCTGAAAAGAATGAATTAAAAGGTTTTGCTTTTTCATTATTAAAAGAATGGACAAAATCTTACTTACCAAGCATTAGATATTTATCAGTTGTTAATTACAGCTATTTATTACCATTTTAAGGTGGTTTGTTAACCTGCTTTGATCTGTCTTTTTTAAAGGAATAGTATTCTAGTTGAATACATAGGAAGGGAGATATCTATGTGTGTGTGTATATATATTGATTTTGTATTTCTTCCATGAATTATAATTTTTAATGATTGTTTTTTAGTATGTAGTTTGATCAAATCCATCATTCTTTGTTTTTCATGGTGTAATTCATTCAAACTTGCTTCATATTTAAATAAGATTACATGCTCTACTATATTTCTCCATGTGCTGTTGTATTCCCAAGACTGGAAAAAGGACTGAACAAAAGCTGTATTTTGCTGCAGTTCAAGACAGTTGAGTGTTTTTATGCTAGCAAAAAATTAAATTAGTTTTTAACTGGCTAAAATGGCATTTTAACTCTAACCTGACATTTCTTAATTGCTAGCAATAATAGTAGATCATTTTAAATTAGCCAGAATAATTTTGTTGTATACTGAGTTTCTGTGGATAAGTAATGCAACAAGATTATGACAAGATTATTATAACAAGATTATTATAAGGCCTGATGAGGAGCGGCTGA
>WAAB01014865.1:0-29956 GCA_013389865.1 Piaya cayana | reverse complement strand
GAAAGAAATGGGGGGAGAAAGAAAAAAGGAAAGAAAGGGGGAGAAAGAAAAAAGGAAAGAAAGGGGGAGAAAGGGGAAAGGAGGGAGAGAGAGGAAAGAAGGAGAAGAAAGGAAAGAAGGGGAGAAAGAGAGAAGGAAAGAAAGGAGGGAAGAAAGAGAAGGAAAGAAACAGGGTAGAAGGAAGGAAAGAAAGGAGGGGAGAAAGAAAGGAAAGAAATGAGGGAGAAAGAAGGAAGGAAGGGGGAGAGAAAGAGGAAAGAAGGTGGAAAGAGAGGAAAGAAAGGAGAGAAAGGAAAGAAGGGGGAGAAAGAGAGGAAAGAAGTGGGGAAGGAAGAAAGAGGAAAGAAAGGGAGGCAAAAGGGGAAAAGAAAGGGGAACAAAGGGGAGAAAGAAGGGGATAACGGGGGGAAAGAAAGGAGTGGAGAGGGGAAAGGGGGAAATGGGAAAAGAGGAGAGGGAAGAGGGGAAAGGAAAAAAGAAGAGAGGGGGGCAAAAGAGGAAATGGAAAAGGGGAAAAAAGAGGAGAGGGAAAAAGGGGGGTAAGGGGAAAGGAGAGGGGAGGGAAAGAGGGAAAGAGAAGGGAATGAGGAAAAAGCAGAAGAGAGGCAGGCAGGTGATGCCGTTCGGTGCCTCCAAAGGACGAGGAGAGCGTTGGGATCCCGCCGGGCTTCAGCTGGGAAGGCTTGGCA
Organism: Piaya cayana; assembly: GCA_013389865.1. NCBI lineage: Eukaryota > Metazoa > Chordata > Aves > Cuculiformes > Coccyzidae > Piaya > Piaya cayana. The sequence goes on along the minus strand of WAAB01014865.1, from coordinate 29,267 downwards.
GGAAGCTGGAAGTTAAATGTGGAGGAGGAGGGGGAGACGGAGATGATGAAATGATATAAAGAGAAAAGGCTGAGTGTGCTGGAGGTTTTGCATCTCGAGTATAATTGGAGCGGGGTCCAGCAACCCTGGAAAATGTTGGAAGAGCAGATGTAATTCAGTAGCATCGTGATGCCAAAAGGAAACACGACACCCCGTCTTCCTAAAGAAACAAAAGTCTCTTTAGCTTTTATTTCCAGCTTTCTTACCTCGACGCAGTAACACAGCCTATTGTATCGTTATCCCATAAGACATCTCAATGCAAACTGTCTCTCAAAAAGAAAGTGGAGTTAAACAGTACCAGACGTTTCAATACGCTGTGCAGGAAACCCACGGTCAGATCCTCCAGCCTTACTTAAACAAAACTTCCATAAACCTAAGCAGAAATTTGGCTCTTGCTGAGTGTTACAAGAGCAGAGATTTCACATAAGACCTGACGCAAAGACCTTCAGGTTGTAGGTAAGACAGAGAATGGGGACATGAAATGAATCCAAACATTCCCAAAGAGCAGAAAACAAGAGAATCATAGAACAACCAGGTTGGAAAAGACCCACCAGATCATCGAGTCCAACCATTCCTATCAAACACTAACCCATGTCCCTCAGCACCTCGTCCACCCGTCCCTTAAACCCCTCCAGGGAAGGTGAATCAACCCCCTCCCTGGGCAGCCTCTGACACTGCCCAATCACCCTTTCTGGGAAGAATTTTTTCCTAATGTTTAGCCTGAACCTCCCCTGGTGGAGCTTGAGGCCATTCCCTCTCGTCCTGTCCCCTGTCCCTTGGGAGAAGAGCCCAGCTCCCTCCTCTCCACAACCTCCCCTCAGGTAGTTGTAGAGAGCAATGAGGTCTCCCCTCAGCCTCCTCTTCTCCAGGCAAGTAAGTAAGGAGACACAAAGAAAGGTTGGGCGAGACAAGGATTTTATGTTGTTAGTGCTGAGGGTGCTCTGTTCAGCTGAAAAGGTTTTTTTCTGGGTGATCCCAGTAGCTGGGAACAGACAAAAAAACAGAGCAGGGGAATTATAAAGGAACCAAGAGTAAACCCAGCCTTTTTGGAAACACCAGAAGCCAAAGTTATAGGGGAAAAAATATTACTCTTGGGTGACACCAGAGTGTTAGTGTTTAATTTCACACTCAAATTGATTTTCAGTACTTTGAATTATTCAGAATCTATAGCCTCACTGGTTACCATGGGATTTCCTCTATACTTCACTTTTTGGAAGCCAAAGTTAAAAGCTGATTTGTCCTTCCCTTGCATTAAAGAAAGTGATGGCAAAAGGTGAAAATGTATTTGTTCACTAAAGAAGACACAGAGCCTGCCCAGGGAGATAGAGGACACTGCTGCAATAAAGGCTTTGTCAGCTTTTCTGTGTTAACCCACCCTCAAATGGCTTCCAACAGCTGCAGGGTTAGATTTCATTCAGACTTTGTTGATTAGCGTTAAGATGGACTAAAACACATACAATACAGATAAGGGTTAGAGTGGTTTGGTGCCATTCCATGAAATCTATCAATCTCTTAAATAAGATGGCTTGTATGCAGCAGGCAGTTGGGTTTTTTTTAACCCTTTAGCATCAACATTAGGGTTACAGAAACAATCCTGCCCTTGTTTCAGTGCAGATCAAGTACAGAAGCCAGCCTGAAGAACGCGGCAATGTGGGCTGGGGATGTTATGTGTCAAGATCTCCCTTTCCAGCAGGGTTTGCACTGAGGAAAGCACAATTTGAGATTCCTGTCTGCTGCACAGAGGTGTAAATAAGGCTTTGCTGATGGTGCAGAGACTTTAGACATGATAAAGTTTAAAAATTTGCACTAGTTGCTCAGTTTTCTCTCTTCAAAGCTACAAATTTAAGTTGAGAAAGTAGGACACGTTACTCCTGTTTGGCACTTGGCTCCTTTGGTCCTTGCTAGAGCTCCTGCTGTGGTTTGAACCCCACCTTCAGGCCATTTGGGCTGGGTCCTTCTGTAAGAAGCTCAGGGACTGGTCAGAAGTGGCTGCTTTTGTTCCATATGAACACCCTTCAGCGCTATTGAAGCTGCTGATAGAAGAAGTTAGCACCACCTAATGCCCTTGAAGAAAACAAATGGAGAAGCACAAGGAAAAGAAATTCCTTCCCCAGTGCCAGATACCGAGCTTGTGGCTCTGTTGGAAACACCCCAGCAGCCCCAAACTTGTTGCCCATCACCTTGGGTTTTAGATCAGCTCCAAATCTCTTCTACGCCTCGTGGCAAATATCAGCGTCAGTTTTATTCTTACGCTTGGTCTTCCAAGCGTTCTGACAGCCTGGTAAGCAGCCCCTACTATGTTTAAAGCTATCAGGTTACTTGTGTTTATTCCCAGAGCTATAAATAGCACTCTGTATACTTAACACGCACCAAAAAGACACAGTGGAGCTTTAAATGTGTTAGTGCTCATTGCGACGCGGTGATGCTGGAGGTTCATTTCTGATGGTAAATGCCCCCAAATCCCATTTTTCCATGCCTGCCATCACCTCCTTGACCACAGCCTATCCTGGGTTTCTCTTATCTCTCCAAGTAAACCCAGGGATCACTTGAATACAAAATTAATTCTTTTGAGATATCATAGAATCATCGCTTGTCTTCATGATGTCATTACAAGCTCTCCTGTTTGTTTTCTCATTTTCCAGGTTATCCTCTCCTTTCATGATCTGACTTGCTCACCTGTCACTCCAGATTACAGCTGCCGAGTTCCAACTACCCTTTGGGGCACAGGAGCTCTGAAACAGCTTCAGGAGGCGAGTGAAATGGTTCCTATCTGTGATTTTCTCCCAGAAATTCACCCAGGAATTTGAAAGAATATTTGTGAAATGGAACTGTGAGGGCTGAGTGCTGGAGCCTGAGCCTCATCCCACTGTGGTCAGGAGGAGCTTCACCTTTGACTCGAGCAGGAGTAGAAAAGGACCCACACAAGTTTCCTGGTGCTGTCCCAGAATTAGGAGGTTTTTGGCATAAGATCTGTACTATTGAGCTCCCTTTGGAGAGCTGCTTTTTCCCCTGCACACCACAATAGTTGGTGTTAGGCTACAAACTAAAATGTCTGGAACCTTGTTCAGCAACATTATGTAGAATTCTCTCTGTGCAGCCAAGAAAAAAACTTAACACGTTGTTCTGGTTAAAGAAAGTTACCGAAGTATCAACTATGATTAAAAAATACAAGAAATGGAAAGGATTACAGCATGTCTTTGACAACAACCAGCTAAAGCTGAAGGAAGTGGGAATGCAGGTCTGAAACCATTGGATATCTCTATTCTTTGTGGAATGACCAGCGTCTGCCTTCTCCCTCCTCTTCTGCGTTTTGCTTTCTGATAGAAGAAACTCATGAGAAGCAGCCTTCTCCGGTTTTGAATACGCCAAGAATCTAGAGATGCCTTTAAAGAGAATAGCTGATGACTTTTTAGATTAATCCTAGCTTTTCTGATTTTTCTGCTAGCAAACTAAAGAGATAATGAACATAAATTTACATTGCGAAGGAATCGGAATGAAGAGAATCTTTCTGCCTTGCAAGCCCAACACACAAAAAACCTGAGGGGCTGAGAGGGGAAAAGGAGAGATGCTGTGGGTACAGACCAAACTTAAGGGGTCCTGGCACACCAAGCAAAAAAAATGGCACGATAGAAACAAAAATGACCACAGAGACTAGTGAGGTTCCTTAGGTTAAAGGAACAAGGGAATATATCCAGCCAGGAGCGAGAAACAGAAAAGAGCCCCAGAAAACCGCAAGGCAAAGTAAAGGCTCCAGACCACAAGGCTGCAGTGGCTCCAACTGAGAAAGGTGTCTCGCTGAAGCCAAGATGCTTAAAATTGTTTACAAGACCAGGTATTATCCATTTTAGAAAGTCACTGTCATAGCAGAGACCCACCATAAAGCGCAGTAAAAACTGGTGGAGAGAGCTGAAATGGACACCTGAAGTGAAACCTTGTGGAAGAGCAGCCCCACATCCAGCAGCTGGAGAGCTGTGATGCCTTGTTCCAGCGATGGCCCTGTTGGTGCCATACCAGGAATGCGGAGCAGCTTAGCCAACACACAAGAAAATATTAAAGGAAAAGAGAAGCCTGAGAAGCAGCTATTAGGAAAGTAATAAGGGAACGGAAAATAAGAGAGCAAGAACAAATGCAACATGGGAACCATGGGAATGGCTCGTCAAAGGAGAAGACACCAATTACCAGATAGGCCAGGCTGCCAAGGGAGAAGCACAGTAAATTTCCATCTCGAAGAGGGCTGTGAGAGCAACTGGTGAAAGAAAAAAAATCAGAGGCAGGGTTAGAGAAAATCCAAGAATTTTCAGTTTTAGTTAATCTTTATCCCATCGTTGATGGAATGTTTTGCCATCCATGCAGGAAGTGCAGACACCCACTCCTGCAGGAGGGAAGATGTGTTTGACGTGATGTGTTTTCTGGGATACTCATTGAGCTGAAAATCCCCTTGTAGGCCAAGTCCATAAATACGACAGAGCGTGCTCCTAGGGCCAAATTCCCACCTCTAGTGAACACGAGCTGAGAGAGAGACAGAGCAAGAAAGGCCTCAGTGAGAGAATTTGATGAGCATTTCCCCACTGCAGTAGCGGCTGTGACCTCCAGCAGTCAACAACCTCGGTGGAGTCTCCTGCAGGTCTCCCTAAAGCCTCTTGGCCATGGCATGAGCTCTCCCCAAAGGGTCCTGGTTCTCTAGCATTCTATAAAACCTCGTCTGCCTCCATCAGAAAAAAGGAAGGGACCTTGAAGCCCATCCAGTTTCTATGATTCTATGATCTATGATCTCACCTCAGTTCCAACCCCGCTGCCATGAGCAGGGACACCTCCCTGTGGATCAGGTTGCTCAAAGCCTTGAGCCTTGTCCAACCAGGCCTGTTGTTGCAAAGCGAAAGCTGTGGTTGTCCTCAGTGGGAAAAAAACCTAATCCAGCTTATAGAACCCAAGGACACTTACTGAACCTCCTCAGTGGGGATCTGTAGCGCCCTTTCACATTGGAAGGATGGATCAAAAACCCTGTAGAGATATCTTACAGGACATCTTTATGCAGGATAAAATCTGCAGGTGTTCCCTGAAAATCATTCTCTCCAAAAGAACAAAAACGGTTCCCATTTGGAGTGAGAACTGCCCACACTTCTGTGGTGTTCTCAGCCCACCGGCAGAATCTCATCAGCTCTAAAAATTGCCCACACATCTGGAAGAACCAGTGGAGTCATCTGAGAAGTATTTCACTCCCGAGCTTTGCACTGGGCCAGGCCTTTGGAAAGCCATCCCCTTTCTTTCCTCAGTAACTCTGGGAGATGCTTCACTCCACAATCCATTCATCCTAGAAAAGTCTCTCTTGACTGTCTCCACTTCCAACCCTGGGGTTGTGCAGGTTTTCACAATCCTGCATTGCGGCAAAAAACTCTGAATTCCCAGATATTCCTTCTGCAGGAACTGAAACACTTCTGGCTCTGATGAGAGGTAAGCGACTGATTCTCAGTGGCTAACACCACATTAAGTCTCTGCTCTGCAAGACGACTTTTTCTCATGTTAAAATTCTTAATCAGAACTTTCTCCTCAATTATAGAAGTAGAAAAATCTATGAGACTCCAGTTTCTGACCTTCAGAATGATACAGTGGCTTGAGGCAGCCACAAGAACTCCATTTTACCTGTCCAGACTTCGGAAGGGAAAGATATTATGAACATTTATGAAATCCATCTTTGAGCAGAGAGAGAAATTAATCGCCAAAACAAAAATTGACCAACTTCACGTAGTTCTCAATCATTAACAATAAATGATTGCTCTGATGTGTCAAAGTGTGCTCCAAATTTCTATTTCACTCTAGTGATTTTTAAACACTCCGAGTCTTTTAACACACAGCACGCCTAAATCATACAGAACAATTAAATCCAACAGCACTTGTTGATGACATTTGTCAGAACGGGAGTTTCCAGACTCAGTAGGTGTTAATAATATTAACAAAAACAGAAATTGCATATTTACCTGGAGTCTTGCATTCAGCTCTGGAGACCTCAGCACAGGAAGGACACGGGGCTTTTGGAGCAAGTTCAGGAGAATTTCCAAATTAAGAATTCTAGATCAGGCACATTAAATGGCAGGAAAAGTTTTACATAGAGAGAGACTTTAAGTAGGTTCCTTTTTCTGAAAATACCAGACAGATGAACATGTGGAATCCAAGACCAAAATACACTGGCACTAACTTCAATGNCGCTGCCATGAGCAGGGACACCTGCCCCTGGATCAGGTTGCTCAAAGCCTTGAGCCTTGTCCAACCAGGCCTGTTGTTGCAAAGCATAGAAAGCTGTGGTTGTCCTCAGTGGAAAAAAAAATTAAAAAACCTAATCCAGCTTATAGAACCCAAGGACACTTACTGAACTTCCTCAGTGGGGATCTGTAGCACCCTTTCACATTGGAAGGATGGATCAAAAACCCTGTAGAGACATCTTACAGGACATCTTTATGCAGGATAAAATCTGCAGGTGTTCCCTGAAAATCACTCTCTCCAAAAGAACAAAAACGGTTCCCATTTGGAGTGAAAACTGCCCACACTTCTGTGGTGTTCTCAGCCCACCGGCAGAATCTCATCAGCTCTAAAAATTGCCCACACATCTGGAAGAACCAGTGGAGTCATCTGAGAAGTATTTCACTCCCGAGCTTTGCACTGGGCCAGGCCTTTGGAAAGCCATCCCCTTTCTTTCCTCAGTAACTCTGGGAGATGCTTCACTCCACAATCCATTCATCCTAGAAAAGTCTCTCTTGACTGTCTCCACTTCCAACCCTGGGGTTGTGCAGGTTTTCACAATCCTGCATTGCGGCAAAAAACTCTGAATTCCCAGATATTCCTTCTGCAGGAACTGAAACACTTCTGGCTCTGATGAGAGGTAAGCGACTGATTCTCAGTGGCTAACACCACATTAAGTCTCTGCTCTGCAAGAGGACTTTTTCTCACGTTAAAATTCTTAATCAGAACTTTCTCCTCAATTATAGAAGTAGAAAAATCTATGAGACTCCAGTTTCTGACCTTCAGAATGATACAATGGCTTGAGGCAGCCACAAGAACTCAATTTTACCTGTCCAGAGTTTGGAAGAGAAAGATATTATGAACATTTATGAAATCCATCTTTGAGCAGAGAGAGAAATTAATCACTGAAACAAAAAATAACCAACTTCACATAGTTCTCAGTCATTAATAATAAATGATTGCTCTGATGTGTCAAAGTTTGCTCCAAATTTCTATTTCACTCTAGTGATTTTTAAACACTCCGAGTCTTTTAACACACAGCGTGCCTAAATCATACAGAACAATGAAATCCAACAGCACTTGTTGATGACATTTGTCAGAACAGGAGTTTCCACACTCAGTAGGTGTTAATAATATTAACGAAAACAGAAATTGCATATTTACCTGGAGTCTTGCATTCAGCTCTGCAGACCTCAGCACAGGAAGGACACGGGGCTTTTGGAGCAAGTTCAGGAGAATTTCCAAATTAAGAATTCTAGATCAGGCACATTAAATGGCAGGAAAAGTTTTACATAGAGAGAGACTTTAAGTAGGTTCCTTTTTCTGAAAATACCAGACAGATGGACATGTGGAATCCAAGACCAAAATACACTGGCACTAACTTCAATGATGATATTTTTACAATAGTAATATAATTAATTTTTGTAAATCCCTTACAGCTGCACCACCAATATAGCAGGGTATGTTTAACAGGCTATTTTCATCACCTTATTTCTGGAGATGAAATTTTCATCCTGTTCTTTAGTTATTTAAACACTATTAGATCTGTGAGAGCTACTGTTGCAGGGAAGTAAAGGTCTAAATCTTTTACTTACAGAATTATTTCAGAGCAGCCCTTCACACTCCCCACTCAATGAAAAATAAAACCCTGCTATAAACTTTGATTTGTTCTTAAAAATTATGACTATGTTGAATGAAACAAGAGGCCCCTCCAGGGATGGGGCAGCCACCACCACTCTGGGCAACCTGTTCCAGGGCCTCCCCACCTTCCTCATGAAGAATTTCTTCTAATATCTCATCTAAATCTTCCCCCTTCCAATTTAAAGCCGTTCTTCCCCATCCTTATCACTCCATGCACTTAGAAAAAGTCCTTCCCCAGCGTTCCCAGAGCCCTTTTCAGTCCTGGAAAGTGCTCTAAGGTCTCCACAAAACCTCCTCCTCTCCAGTCAGACAGGAAAAATTCATTTCTTCCTCGTGCATAGCAGCAGGTAACATATCAGTCTAAATCTGTAAATAATTTAGTAGACCAGTTATCAGAGAAATATTTGCCAGCACTGAGAATCCCTTCCTTGTTGATGCTATGGGATTTATTTTCCATGCTTCCCTCTGCCCCTCCAGCTCAGCTGCTCCTCTCATTTGACAACATTCCACAAAGAAAACTCTTACCACAGCGCATTTGGAAGAGGGAGTGTTTACAAAGCATATAAATAGACCGTGCTGTATCCAGAGTAATTAGTTGTAAGCAAAGTAATTAAAAAAAAAATGCGGAGAACTTGCAAGTACACCAGATGAGCGAAAATCCAAGCTTTATTCACACGTTAGGGATGGGTTGCGTGCTGGATGCACACAGAGTAAATCACGTTGCACCCTCCAAGGGCAAAAGATATGCAGTGGACTCCATTCAGACCAAACGCAAGTCATACAGCTGAAATCTCAGTGGAGCCAGATGTTCATTTAGCTCAGGAACCTTAAAATGCATTTCTGCAATCCCATGCGTGATGTTTTGTTTCTGGACTACTCACTGAAAACTAAATTATTCTGAAGGATAGGCCTTAAACCCCTTAGAATTCTTCAGGACTTGGCATGGGCAAATACAGCTTCTTGGTGGTGGGGGATTATATAGGAAGAGACCAGAAAGCACTAACCAGATACCTCCTGTGCACTGTGGAAGTTGCTTGTTTACAGTGAAAATCCCTGGCCCTCCTTGCCCCCTGCTGTCAGGTTTTAAAAAGTAACGCAGGACTCCATCACAGATCTATAATAAAGGGGCAAAATCATTTTTAGTTATTTAAAAAAAATATTCTTATTGCAAAACACTATTGAATGGACATGCAACCCCATGATGTCATTCAGAGGCTGAAGCATCTCATGGCTAAGTCAAAGAAACTATGACAACATCGAAAAAAGCATTTTCCCCTCACCCCATTGCCAGGGGGACACCTTTATTCCTGGCTTTCCCCAGCCAGCACATTTCAATTGGATGAGCCAGCTGGATTAGAGCTGCTCAAGATGCTCTCAGAGTGCGAGAAGCAGCACTCTCCATTCACCAGTTCTCATGACAGATCCTACAATAGCTTTTATCCTGCCCTTCTACGTACAGTTTATTTGGATTTTTTTCTTTCTCGCTTTCCAAGATGTTCTGACTTTTGTTACCTCTCTGTGGTTTCTTGACAGCAGAGTTCAGCTCAGGAAATCTCGTAGCCAGTTGTAAGAATATCTTGAGTAGCAGGTAATGATGGCCCACACCAAGGGGTTATTTTGGTCTGCTTCGCTTCAACGCCTCTTCAGTTTTATTTCAGCTTGCAATCTGCAATCCTTAACATCCTGCAGCAGCAATTCAGCATGAGAGGGAAACAGAAAATCACTTGCAAGTCTTCCACCACACAACTTGTATTGTCTGGGTGCTGTTTTAAAGGGAAAGGGGTTTTCTGCCTCCAAGCTGCACCGATTTCCACAATGATAGTCAAGATACAGAGTACAGAGAAAGTAGAATCAGACCCACCGAATTCCCTAGCAGTTTTGGGGATGGGTTTTTCAGCTCAGGTAGTAAGAAAGCACAAAGGTGACTTACTCAGGAGCNCAGAGGCTGAAGCATCTCATGGCTAAGTCAAAGAAACTATGACTACATCGAAAAAATCATTTTCCCCTCATCCCATTGCCAGGGGGACACCTTTATTCCTGGCTTTCCCCAGCCAGCACATTTCAATTGGATGAGCCAGTTGGATTAGAGCTGCTCAAGATGCTCTCACAGCGTGAGAAGCAGCCCTCTCCATTCACCAGTTCTCATGACAGATCCTTCAACAGCTTTTATCCTGCCCTTCTACGTACAGTTTATTTGGATTTTTTTTCTTTCTCGCTTTCCAAGATGTTCTGACTTTTGTTACCTCTCTGTGGTTTCTTGACAGCAGAGTTCAGCTCAGGAAATCTCGTAGCCAGTTGTAAGAATATCTTGAGTAGCAGGTAATGATGGCCCACACCAAGGGGTTATTTTGGTCTGCTTCGCTTCAACGCCTCTTCAGTTTTATTTCAGCTTGCAATCTGCAATCCTTAACATCCTGCAGCAGCAATTCAGCATGAGAGGGAAACAGAAAATCACTTGCAAGTCTTCCACCACACAACTTGTATTGTCTGGGTGCTGTTTTAAAGGGAAAGGGGTTTTCTGCCTCCAAGCTGCACCGATTTCCACAATGATAGTCAAGATACAGAGTACAGAGAAAGTAGAATCAGACCCACCGAATTCCCTAGCAGTTTTGGGGATGGGTTTTTCAGCTCAGGTAGTAAGAAAGCACAAAGGTGACTTACTCAGGAGCACTTTTTCCACCAACAAGCAACACCAGCAAGAAAAACAAAGAAAGTATTATCATTCCTTACAATACATTTGTAAATGAAAGATTCTTTGCATTTGGGATTTGCATTCAGCCTGCACGTACTTATCTGCTAGGATATTAAAACCCTAATAGAAGGGTAATAAATGACCCAACAAAACCAGCTGACATCTATAAAGCATATTAAATCTCAATGTCCATCCTGGGACTTGGACAGAAGTGAACTGGTGACAAAGCAACAGAATCATCTCCTGGAATGTTACACAGTAAGAAACACCAGAAAGCATCCTGCAGAAATGACTTTTCCATTTCTTTTCCTGATTCAACGACCTTTTTAAATGAATGAATGCATCTTCTTGATGACTTTACCAGCCTTGTTTTAGAAAAGGAAACGGAAGAGACTGCGGTCGATGCATCAAAAACGAGGAGAGAGCTATGTAAGCTCTGTCATGTTTCCTCTTCATTCCAAGATGTGACTGAGTGATGACTTCCTTGAAGGAAAATAGGAACAGTCTGGGGCTTGTGACCCCAAACCCCTGCAGGAGCAGGGACATCTTTACCTCTATCAGGTTCTCAGAGCCCCATCCAACCTGATCTTGAATGTTTCCAGAGGTGAGGCTTCTGCTGCCTCCTCACAACAATGTTTCACCACCCTCATTGTAAAAAAAAAAAAAAAAAAAATTCTTCTTTATATCCAGTCTAAATCTCCCCTCCCTTGGTTTAAAGGGCCAGATATGATAGAAAACAAGAAATTTCTACTGCCTTGTGATTTTGGGGGTCGTTCTCTCCTTTTCTCTCTCTCTCAAGGCCTGGATAAGCAAGAGGTCTCCTTCACTGTTACAAACGAGACTTCCACAAGGAGGAAATCTGAGCAACCCAAAGAGGGAGGAGGGTGGAGGGGGGTTCCCATGACCATAACTCATAAAAGCACCATTGCACACAGACAGTGGGATTCTGATGGGTTTCCCATTTCTGCTTTAGCAGAGAACACCATTATTTATGCTTCAAACTCCCCTTTGCATTCACGTAAAGCAGCCTTACCATAAGTTAAGAATCAGCCCCAGATGTCTCTACAGGAAATACTACGTGGGAAAAATGCACAGCCCTGCAAATATAGAAACGTTTCCCCTCTCCATCCATTTTCAAACCTGAAATTTTCTTTAGGCACATGAAGACACATATAATTAAGGACATTGAGCCGGCTGTAGAGATGCAAATTTGTAGCCCTGCTCTAAATGAGGCCGTTGAAACAGAAGTGGTGAGGCAGACCACTAATCAAGGAGAAAACCATTTATAGAAGGACGGAAGGAGCAGGCACAGTGTGTCTGCCCACGGATCAAACAGTCGCCTTGCACCTGCGATGGGCCCCATTACAGAAGGGAGATGTTCTCCTGCCTCCAGCATCACCAAGGGTCAATGGTTGGAAACAAGAAACTTTTTACATTTGGATATCATAAGTGCTCGTGGCTTCTTTAAAAGTTATATTCACAGCTTGCCAGGGTCTTGCAGACAGTGGGGAGGACACAGGCAGGGTCTAGGCTTCGGTGTAAGGATTACTGAGTTCATACAGAAAAGTGCATTGGGCACTGGAACCGGCTGCCCAGGGAGGGGGTTGATTCACCTTCCCTGGAGGGGTTTAAGGCATGGGTGGACGAGGTGCTGAGGGACATGGGTTAGTGTTTGATGGGAACGGTTGGACTCAATGATCCGGTGGGTCTCTCCCAACCTGGTTGTTCTATGATTCTATACAGCAGTTTGGGGGGGAAAGTGGGAGAACTGGCACATACATTTTCACTGCAACACAAACTAGAATCTAATGACCTTCTATTTCATTGCAGAGCAGGAGCCTGCCGAGTGGCAGTTCCTCCAGGTCTGTCGATGAGCAGCTCCCAGCTCCTCAGGGTGCAGCACAGCGGTGGGGCTGCAACTCACGATTCCACTCAGCACCCACACATCTGCTGGGCTCCAAACACATCCAGGACATCAATACTGGGAAGCGAAATTCCACTGCATGGCAGTTGCTGTAGTGGCTATGAAAAAACCATACGTGCAGCCCTTCCACCACTCTCAGACCTGGCAAGTCTCACTCAGTGAGCAGGCAGGAATTGTGGATATTTGCCATTTTCCCCTTTATAAAGCTGTCAGTGTGGGCTTACAGGGCCAGCTGAAAGCATCAAAGCTGAAAAAGCTTTCAGCAATTTCTTTTACATAAAAACCTCTATTACGCAGCCGTCCCAAAGTCTGCAACATTTGAAGGAAATCAGTTTGGACGAAAGAGGAGCTCTGTGCAGGTTAACCATTTGCTGTGAGTCCTGGTTTTCCTCCTGATCAAGAAATAAGTGTTTACTAGGGGTGTTTGATTAAGTGACACACCAGGGAGCTCCAGTTTGCTGTGGGACACTGGTTCCAGTCCACCAGAGCTTCTGGAAGACCCCATCTGTTCCCACTGATGACACAGGGGACATGAGGGTATTTGTCTCACACAGCATTTTTAAACTGGTCAGATATGAAAAAGCAGACAACACCCCTGGGTGGACAGGGACTGAACTCGGGGGTCACAGCTGCACCCTCACCCAGACCTCACTGCTGCCTGAGAGCAGGAGCAGGGCTGGAAGCCCATTTAGCTCATTTTATCCTACACCTGGGACAGGTAACACCAGGTCAGTCCCACAGGATCTTCCACACTGTAAGGGAGAATCAAATTGCATGTTTGGACACCTTTAGGGAAATAGAAGGCAAGCATCACTTACCCAGCAGGGTCATCTTTATGGAAACTGTTTATGCTGCAGGACAGAGCCTTCTTCCACCAAAACACAACTTTTGAAATCCTATCCTGGTGCAATTAGAGGCCATTCCCTCTCGTCCTAGCACTTGTTACTTGGGAGATGAAGCTAGCACCCACCTCACCACAACCTCCTTTCAGGTAGTTGTAGAGAGGTGTGATGAGGTCTCCCCTCAGCCACCTCTTCTCCAGGCTAAACAACCCCAGCTCCCTCAGACTCTCCTTATAAAATTTGCAGAAAAAGGAAATAGGAGAGAGGAACTAAATAAGGACTTCAAGCCCCCCATCCACACACAAGATGCATTATCAGCTACATTCAACCAGCTATCATAAAGTGCATGATGAAGCGCATCTGTTCCTCCACAAAAAGACGAAACGCACCCCAAAAATCACCCTATAAAGAATCAACTTTGTTAAAACAGATTGACCCTCCTGAGCGTGACACTCCAGCCACATGTAATAACAGCCTTACTTACACATTGCTCCTTGCAGAGACACTCAAGGAGACACCGAGGACAAGCACTCACGCAGCTGAGGAGCAGAGGAACATCTCAACAGCCTCCTCCCCATGAGCAGAAAGAGCTGCCTACTTCCAGGAGGGTATATGGGGCAACCAACTGATTAATTGTCATTAGAGACAACGCATCTCAGCTGGAACTTGACCCAGGCCTTCTGCTGAGGCTGCTTCTCACATAAAGGGCCATCGCGTATTTAATCATCAGTCTCTATTTTATGTCTTACTCCTATTTGTGTTAGTTGCGTTACTCTGTCTTATTAAACAGTAAATAGAGGGAGACAGTTCTATTTCATCAAAGCCACAGCACCTTCAAAACCTGCTACCATGGGGTTAAAAACTCGGAGGGAGGGAACGTAGATATTTACATTTCTTTTTAGCTTCTAAATCAAGCTGGAAGGGGTCCCAAGTGCCCAAACCCAATTTATTGTAACTGCTGGGAGATAGAAAATCTACATGCGCATTCCTGTTAATATGAGTAAGCAAGAAAAGGAGGCACAAACTCCACTTCTCTGTAAATAACATTCCTCTTTCTGCTGGAGTGATTTATGAGGTAAAACCACCTGCCTGTAAGAACCTTTTCAAGTAGGTTCAATAATAGCTAGGAAAGCAGAGAGGGGGATAAATATGGTGGTGTAAGAAGATTCTGTGCTCTTTCCACCACTCTGTACAAGTGTGGGACACTGGAAATGGCACATTTCAAATGATGTTCAGAACTACTCCTGATGCTGGGCCTGGAGATGTTCCTGCTACTCCTGGAGATGTACAAGGCCAGGTTGGATGGGGCTTGGAGCCCCTGATCCAGTGGGAGGTGTCCCTGCCCACAGCAGGGGGGTTGGAACTGGATGGGCTTTGAGGTCCCTTCCAACCCAAACCATCCCATGATTCTATAACCTACGTTTGTCTCACTAAAGGTGACATCCTTACTCAAAACATACTTCACTGAGGAGATTCCTCTGGGCGCTCTGTGGTGTTCAGCGAAACCCGAACCACTCACAGTAACAAACGCTGTGCCTGAAGGGGTTTTAGTGCCTGTGAATTGAAGGAGCATGAGAATATCTCATAAACATACCGAGAAGCGAACGACATCCCAGCATGAGATATTCTCATGCTGGGATGTCGTTCGCTTCTCGGTATGTTTAAATCCTCCTCCTCGGGGTCTGATGGTGCTCTCCTAGGATCCCTTTGCACACCAGGTGCCTCCCGGTGCTGGTTGATTTACAGTGTGGATGTGACTGCCAGCCACAGAGCTGATAATATCTAAACACCTACTTTTCACCTCTTTAAGGTGAAATGGGTTAAGTCCGTATTCTCGGCTTCTACTTTTCCACATTCTGGAGTGCATAAATACACACCAGATGTGTGCGAGAGGGGATGAACTCCCTCCTCCTAATCTCTAGCCTAAACCTCCCTTGGTGGAGCTTGAGGCCATTCCCTCTCATCCTGTCCCCTGTCCCTTGGGAGAAGAGCCCAGCTCCCTCCTCTCCACAACCTCCTTTCAGGTAGTTGTAGAGAGCAATGAGGTCTCCCCTCAGCCTCCTCTTCTCCAGGCTAAACACCCCCAGCTCTCTCAGACTTCAGAGCAACTGGGGGATTCAGTCTCCTCGAACTAAAGCCCAGGGTGAACTTAAAAAGTTAAATACAGGAGATGGAATCATAGAATAGTTTGGGCTGGAAGGGACCTTAAAGATCGCCTCCTTCCAGCTTCCTACTAGATAGAGGCAATACGAGCAGTTTAACCAACATGATGAAGATACCACTGTCTTGTCTTGGCAAGAGGTTCATGGTAATTTCATACATCGTTCTGCTGTCAGTAATTATTAAGGAACCGCGTGAAGCATGTGAAATTTTCACTCTTTTTCTCATATTCTTACACTTCCATTTAGCTACTACTTGTCTAGGGAAATCAGCTTTGTCCTCCATATCAGAATATTCAGAACATCTACAGTTATTAATATCTGTTTGGAGGACCATGGTTTTAAAGACCTGAAGATTTTAGCTTATTTTTTTTTTAAAAAAAAACTTCTTTCCACCTCTGAAATAAGGTGTTTTTCCCTGTTTATCTTTACAGGCTACAAAATTCTTAAGGCACCCCTGCTCTCAAGTTCTTTTGTCAAGAGATCATGTCTCTCTTATTTTAAGAACATGATATAGCCCTATGAGATTTTTATCCATGATAAATAATAAAGAAAAAAAGGTTCCAAACTAGAATTGATTCATTCAAGTCAGTGAAAGCATCGACAGGAAGGAGCTGGTTTGTGCTGTTTATTAGAGAGATGTCACTGATACTAAATGTTATTGATACTAAACGATCTGCAAAGCTTCCATAGATGTTTTTTCCCTGGAGCTTAGTAAATCTTAATGAGGATTTTGCTGAAAATCAAGTGTATTTAGATATATATATTTTATATATATGCTAAAAAACCCTGTGCAAATGATCCTCAGGGGCTCTCCTGCTCAACCGGAATCACAGACAGGAGCCCAGGTAAATGCTTATTTATCTACCAAAGACTTTTCATCAGGGATCCTCACTTAAAAATAGCTCGAGGATGGCAATGTAGCTGTAAACATAACCCATGTTGCACCTTTGAAGTAAGCTCTTTAATCAAATCAGCTCACTCACTGTTAATTAAGCATCTTCACTTGGTGGACCAAAACCTATAGAATTAAAACTGTGAATAGTATCATGAAGGAAATATAAAGGAATTTGTTTATCCCCATGAGAATGAGATCACAAATGCTTCATTGTGATTTATAGACTGAGAGAAGCTCAAAGCTAACGCTGAGCAGAAGTCAGTTGTCATGACTGGATTAAAATAGCTCTGTCGGGTACGGCTGTGGGTCATGATAATCCCAAGCAAGAGTGAATCCATGAATAAAACCAGCACGTGTAGAATCATAGAACAGTTTTGGGTTAGAAGGGAACTCGAAGCTCATCCAGTTCCAACCCCCCTATGATGGGCAGGGACCCCTCCCACTGGATTAAGTTGCTCCAAGCCGCATCCAACCACGCCACTGACAATGCCAAATTCAAATGTTGAATCAGCTTGGGTAAAATAATTTCTCACATTTGACAGATTTAAGTGACTGGGTAGTTGTTTTTTTTGTCCCACGGACTGGACTGAGCACACGACACACAAACTAAGGACTTGGAACAGGATCTCTGGCTAAGAAGGTGCTGCGCTTGTTTACGTCCAGGTTGAATCAGGGCACAGTTGGCTCTAGTTCTGAAGAAAACAAAAAGAATGAAACCATTACATGTCCCCACGATTCTCATACAAGTGTGAGGCTGTAAATTTGTGTCCACGTGTGCTTTTGTAGAATCAGAGAATCACCAGGTTGGAAAAGACCCACAGGATCATCGAGTCCAACCATTCCCATCAAATATCATCTCTGGGCACTGGAAACTACTCTCTGCTCGCAGTGGTCAGGAGCAAGAGGAGTCCCACCAAAAGGCATTGCAGAATAAACAGAGTAGTTTACTGAGAGCTTTACTGCTTTGAAGGAAATGTCTGAGGCTGGTGCTGACCCAGGAAGCCTTTATTAATGGCCTGTGGGTTTTTAGTTAATAAAATTATGGTAAGTCAAAGTTGATCTTGATTAATGTATCGGTGTGGAAACCATCTAGTTCAAAGGGTGATTAATCCATTCCAGTGTGATAAACGATAAACAAAGGTAATTAATTCCAGATTTCGAGAGTCAAGAAATTCAGTTTCTGAATGGCAGCAGTAGGAGAATTCAGGATGTCTGATTGCATCTCCCATTCCCCACCAGAAGCCCTATAGGATCATAGAATCACCAGGTTGGAAAAGACCCACCGGATCAACAAGTCCAACCATTTCCACCAAACACTAAATCATGTCCCTCACTGCCTTGTATCTGTCATAAAAGAAATAAACTCATTCTCAGAGTAACTTGACAGCACGTTAAACATTGTACCTAAAACGATCCATCCCACATCCTACCATCCATCCAAACCAAACTGCTTTGGGCAGCTCAGAAGGATTTCTGTAATCCATCTGCTCTTATACACAGCTTTGCAAGCGTGTACGAGCCTTCACGATGATCTCCTGTTGAAAGTGTTCCGTTTATAGCGTCCCGGAGCAAAGCAGATGTTAAAATCACTGAAAGCTGGAATCAGACCTCGGATGTACCTTTAAACACTTCATCTGTTTCTTTGATGTCGCTTGTTACGCTTTGGGAAGTGAAGGCTGACGTGCAGAATGAAGTGTGACATTCACTGCTGCAAACCATTATTTATTCAGGAGGTGAGCGTTACAGTAAAACACACTTTTCCCCTATTTATGGAAATGATACTGTGGGACTGAGCTATAAGATTTTAAAATAGAAGTTGTAGCCAGAAAGGAAAACTTAGGAAATTTAGGATAGTCCTAAATACATTAGGAGATCTGTAAAGAATATATAGGGTGAGATGGCTGTTGTTAAAATCTCCCTTTAAGGTTTGGGCTACTTGTGCTAGTGGCAAACAGAAAAAATTAGCATCGTAGAATAATTTCTGAGTCCACACGGAGGTCTTTTTGGCATGACTGTTGTTTTTCCAGTACTCAATTGGCCAAATTACACCTCTGAAATGTGTCATTTGTGGGAAAAAAAGGGAAATGGCTACTCAAAACAAAGCCTTCACTGTAGAGCTGTGTAAACTCTGGGAAGTCCATCAGCTGGAGTTTCTGAAACATCCACAGCTAATGTAAATAACTAAATATAAAGCAAGGATGGAAGAGAAATGAGGGAGAAGGCTTGGGGCTAAATTACATCTTCACTTGGACGGCTGCAGTGAAGAGAAAAGCCGTACGCTGGAGTCTGATGTGAGCAAAGGTATTTGTAAACTAACTCTGATCCAAAATAGGCTTTAGAAACTTATTAAAAATTGCGTTTGCTCCTGTCATCATCTAATTGTATTGATTAGCAAATCATCATCGAATATGACAACCATAAAGTACACTGTCTCTACAAAATAACCTGTAAGAAAAAAAGTTTGCTTCTCAACCACTGACTGTGATTCGAGGGGTTATTTGTGTGCTTCAAGCTAAGAACACATAAACGACTACTAGACTATGGGTAAAATCCGCTGCAGCTAATTCCTCTGAAGTTCAAATATCACCTCTGCTACATGACAATATCTAGAAGTCCCTAACCAGTGGATACAAACGCTGATGTCCTCACCATGTTCTATGTGGTTCATAAAGCATCGAATTGAACATGGTGAGAAATTCAGAAACAAACTAGAAGTAAAGCCTCACACAGAATCAGGAAAGGTCATCTGCACTTTGCAAAGGATCTGCTCAAAGACTCGAAAGCTCCTAGATTGGGCTCCTGCTTCAGGTCTTTCATAGAATCACCATCAGGTTGGAAGAAACCCATCGGATCATCAAGTCCAACCGTTCCTATCAAACACTAACCCATGTCCCTCAGCACCTCGTCCACCCGTCCCTTAAACACCTCCAGGGAAGGTGAATCAACCCCCTCCCTGGGCAGCCTCTGCCAGCGACCAATGACCCTTTCTAGGAAAAATTTTTTTCCTAATGTCCAGTCTAAATCTCCCCTGGTGGAGCTTGAGGTCATTCCCTCTTGTCCTGTCCCCTGTCCCTTGGGAGAAGAGCCCAGCTCCCTCCTCTCCACAACCTCCCTCCAGGCAGTTGCAGAGAGCAATGAGGTCTCCCCTCAGCCTCCTCTTCTCCAGGATAAACACCCCCAGCTCTCTCAGCCGTTCCTCATCAGGCCTGTTCTCCAGCCCCTTCCCCAGTATCATTGCTCTTCTCGCTCCAGAGCCTCAACATCCTCCTTGTGCTGAGGGGCCCACAACTGACCCCAGGATTCGAGGAGCGGTCACACCAGTGCTGAGTACAGAGGGAGAAGAACCTCCCTGGCCCTGCTGGTCACACTGTTTCTGATCCAAGCCAAGATGCCACTGTCCTTCTTGGCCACCTGGGCCACTGCTGGCTCATGTTCAGCCAGCTGTCAACCAAAATTTTAATTTAAATTTACTTCTACAAAGAACATGTCTTGGTGTAAAACTGTTTGCATTTAGCTGCACACTGATGATTTTCTCAGGTACAGAGAGGAGACCGTGGTGGAGGAAGAGCCGATGCCCTAAGAACAACCTGAAATGCCAGCCTGGCATGTTTTTGCTGCAGAACCATCTTTAACTTTTATAAACTGGCATGATGGTAAAATTGAGGCTGTTAAAACCACATGGTTCTCTTGGGTAGTTTATAATTCACAGTGGCATTTAGTGGGTGGAGTTGTAAATTAGTGAGTGGATTCCTGCCTCCCTCGCTCTGCAAAGGGGAGTCTCTGCTAAGAATAGGAATGTGGTCACGGTGATAATGAACAAGGGCTCCGAGCGCCTCAAACATCGATGGGAGATCGGGAGAGGGCTGTGCAACAGCTGCTCTAGAAATTAGATGGTATCAAAAAAATTTCTCGAAAGATGGATGTGGTTGGAGAGCAGGCGAAGCTTAACCAGTACGCCCTGGTTTCAATTTTTAGTAGGAGCGCAGGAAGGGAGAGGAGTGTATGAAATATTTATGTTGATAAATTGGAAGGTAGAGTTCTACAGTCAACAAAATGCTGCGTTTATTCTGCAGTAAGAGGCAGAAAGACCACAGCAGGGTCTCTACACATAAAACCATCCTTTTCCCTATCACTTTTAAATTAAAGTAGATTTAGAGCAGATCTTACGCAGAAGTGTTTTGCTGTGAGGGTGGGGAGGCCCTGGCCCAGGCTGCCCAGAGCAAGGGTGGCTGCCCCATCCCTGGAGGGGTTCAAGGGCAGGTTGGATGAGGCTTGGAGCCCCTGAGCCAGTGGGAAGTGTCCCTGCCCAGGGCAGGGGTGGGACTGGATGGGCTTTAAGGTCCCATAGCACAGAGGGTATCTCTAAAACCAGTTACTCTCTCAATCAGAACTGGGTTTTGTATCACCCTGTATCATCTGAATATTTAACCTGAGGCATAAGTGAGGCTCGATTCAACAGGCAGCAGCCTTAAACTACTCCAGTATCTAAAATACTTGATGGGATGGATATCGTTACCTTGGACACCCGAGTTTCTACAGTAGCAGAAATAATGACCGATACATTTTCTCATTATTAAAAAATATGCAAATCACTACACAACCAGTCCCTGGGTGTTCTCTTTCCTCATGGGAACTGAAAGGCAGCCTGGGATCATTTGCATTTACCACGGACTAGAAGGATGGACCTAAGATTTCACAGCACAGGATCCAACACACGGTGAATTCACAGACTCATTTTTACAGCTTTGTTACATACCCGCTGCCTCTGTCCTGCCATCTGCTCTTTCCCTTCCATCCCATCAATAACACAATCAGTAAAAACAGGTAATTTTTCCATACGTGACCTGTAGGACATACAATAATGACTGACCCACCTCTCCCTGCCCATCCCAGCACTCAATCCTGCGAAATATTATAAGGCCTTGACAGTCTTGTCTGTAACAAGAGTCAGAGCCAAATCCAGAGAAGTTTCTTTATTACTAAACAAACTTAATTATATAATTCAGCCAAACATCGTCAGGTATGAAGTTTTCAAAAACAACATGTAATTCTGGATGCTCCGGTTCTTGTTTTCCGACTTCTGCAGGCTGTTCTCCAGCTCCTTCAAACGTATTTCATGGCACTTTTCATTCTAGAGAAAAAGAGAAATGCAACGCGGCTTAAAAATAAATTACAAATCCATCCAGATGATAACGTAAGGGAAGCAGTATCTAGTTTTTATGAGCCTCATTTACCTGTCAAAGTTCTCAGAGGTTCCGCAAAACTGAAGATTCCCAAAATGGCCTCAAACCATTGAGGCGTTATTGGTGTTCTGGCAGGATCAAACTGAACATTTTTAAATAGGCTTACGGTCCAAAAAAAAGGGCTGGGAACATAACCATCTGTCTGGATTTTTATAATGAAAGATTCCTAGCATCTTAAATCAATTATGGTCTTTATAATAGATGCTGATTTTCAAGGGAACGTCTGTAACTGGTCTCCGATGCAACATAGTTTTTGATGCTGATAGTTCCTTATTTACAAACGATGATTAAGAGGAATATTACCTGCTCAGTTCCACACCTGATAAAAAGCACATATCATTTGTTGTATAAATGCTATAGATATTCAAGTTTTTCCTTTTATATCTATTACAGATTCCAGATGCCAGCTGATTAAAAGAAATCAATTCTTTTTTAAAAAGAGATGGCGTTACAGTTGCCAGATTTAAATCCACCCTCCAGAAATAATAATTTTAAATGAAAAACTGAAATTCACCTTCAGAATTCTATTTTGTTTCCAGTTTCACTACAACACGAGTAAGACCATTTTATCATTTTGCACAATGCATTCTCGGTTATAAGTAAATGTATTAGGAATAAAAACAATTAATTAATTTAGGACAATTCCTCTCTCAGACATATAAATCTTCCACATTTGTATTTTCAGCTGTGAGGTTTTCTGGGGCAAAAGACAAGAAAATGGTCTTTATTTTCTGTTTTACTTTAAGATGCTGTGCAATTCCTTTGAAAAATACGAATGAAAAATGAAAAAGTAGAAGAAAACACTGACTGATGGCCGATTTTGATTTAAGAGCGCTTGTGTCTTTGGGTAAATGCAGTCATTAAGTTACACTTGATATAGACAAAAGGGAATATTGGATTCAAACCCGTATCTTTGTCTTATTTAAATCTTGAATGCAGTTTGTATTCGAGCTGTCTTGCTTCATTTCCTCATTTTGCCTTTCTGGGAGAGCTGGACTGAACAAGAGCTGCAAACTCACTATTATTTCAGTGATCGAGTTAGACTGGGCATCTGTTAAGTCTATTTGAAATGTCGATATACAAGGTGTTTTGTCAAGTTAAATGCATTTCACTCCAAGAAGGACGTTGAGGGGCTGGAGCGAGTCCAGAGAAGGGCAGTGAAGCTGGGGAAGGAGCTGGAGAACAAGAGTTACGAGAGGCTGAGGGAACTGGGGTTGTTTAGCCTGGGGAAAAAGAGGCTGAGGGGAGACTCCTCATCACTGCCTGCAAATCCCTGAAAGAAGGTTGCTGGGTGCTGGGCTCAGGGATCTGCTTTAGTAGCCGACAGATAAGTTGTACTCAAAGATCTTTTCCAACCCAACCATCCTGATTCTACGACTTTGCTGTTCCCTGAAGCGTGTAGCGATTGTATGCGTGGGGTGTTTTCAGGAAAAGGAACTTTGCAAACAGTGCTATGATAAGAAATTTCTGAAGCCATAAACAGCATTATTTACTCACATGGTAAAATACACAGAGGAGTCGCTTTTTCTCTTCTTGCCCCTCTTGCACTTCAGATTCAAGAACCAGCAATTTTGTCTGAAGGGCTCGCTCTTTGTGTGACATTTTTTCTAGTTCTTCAGCTACCTACAAGAGCAATGAGGAAGAAGTAATGTATCTTCACTTTCACTTGAAGCACAAAGCAAATTATTTTCTTATATTTAGCATTAGAAGCCTTATTTCCTCTTTGACATCGAACACATCTAACATACCATGCATATAAATTAAACAAACCTGGGAAATAGTCTGGCTAAATTTGAAATAAGTTTCAATTTAGGAAAAAAAAGTTATTGGGAGGGAGACACTTCTGTAACTCATTTGTAAGTTACGCCAAACTTGTTATTTTTGGAAACCTACATCAATATTCTCACATAGTACCGAGAACACTCACATTACTTTGATTAATTTCATAGAATCATAGAATCACCAGGCTCCTCAGGTAGTTGTAGAGAGCAGTGAGGTCTCCCCTCAGCCTCCTCTTCTCCAGGATAAACACCCCCAGCTCTCTCAGCTGTTCCTCATCAGGCCTGTTCTCCAGCCCCTTCCCCAGCTTCATTGCTCTTCTCTGCACTCACTCCACAGCCTCAACATCCTTCTTGTGCTGAGGGGCCCACAACTGAACACAGGATTCGAGGAGCGGTCTCACCAGTGCTGAGTCCAGAGGGAGAAGAACCTCCCTGGACCTGCTGGTCACACCGTTTCTGATCCAAGCCAAGATGCCATTGGCCTTCTTGGCCACCTGGGCCACTGCTGGCTCATGGTCAGTCACTGTCAACCAACACCGCAGGTCCTTCTCCTCCAGGCAGCTTTCTAGACAGACTTCTCCTGGTCTGTAGCTGCTCAGGGTTGTTGTGCCCCAATTGCAGGACCCGGCATTTGGCCGTGTTAAACCTCATCCCATTGGTCTCAGCCCAGCAGTCCAGCCTGTTCAGATCCCTTTGCAGCCTCCCGACCCTCCAGCAGATCCACACTTCCACCCAGCTTAGTGTCATCTGCAAACTTGCTAAGGGGGAAGCAATTTGAGACAGAAATTACAACTTCAAACGTATTTTCTGATTAAACTACTACAATTCACTACAACCTAAATTGCTACATTTCCAATTCCGTTGGTTTTACTGTTTGCATCCTTTCTACAAATGACAAATCTCTGCTTAATATTGAAAGTGTGCAAAGCCTCATCTTTTCTTATCAAGTACCTTTGGTTTTAATGCTATTTTGAAACAGAAAATGGCAAAGGAGACTAAATCATCAATACCATTTTCCTCCCTTCTTCCAAAGCAGATTCCAGTTGTCTGGTTAACCCATTATATTCTGCAATCTTCTCTTCAAGCTGCAGTTTACTGCACTGAAGACTCTCATCTTCTTTCCTGAGCTGACAAGCAAGTTCTTCGTTCTGCAACTCCATCTTTTCCAGTTGTCTGGATGCAAAGCACATTAACACGTTACAACTCGCTGCAACAGAGACACGGAGGAATTAATTGTAGATTTTTTTCAAAGTTACCTTTTCAGATCTTCATATTTCTTCTGAATGTGATGGTTTTCCTCTTCTACAGAATGACTGTCCAGAGAAGTTCCGCTGTCTTTATCCTGTGAAAATGGTGATTCCTTCCCAGTTGAAGAGACCTGTGTGAAGGAGATCAGAAAGCAAAGTAAGCTTGTCTACTAAAATCCAATCAGTTCAAATGTTTCAGGTTAACACTATATTATATTCAAGTAAACGTTGTCTTGTATTTAATACAAATCCAATACAGTTGAAGTAGCAGACTAAAACTTTAAGGGAGCACTTTAAGGCTGCAAACGTGCCATCTAACAGAGTGAAATCCTAACAAAATGCACATGGTGCTCCCTCAGCCTTGTCTATCTGGAGTTGGCCAGCTCTACCTCCTGTCAATTTTGACTCTGAACACTTTAGATTCCAGCAAAAATAAGTTCCCTCACGCTAGAGTCACAAGAAGCATAAAACCAACGCTGCAGCTCTATGCAGTTATCACAGAAGAGCAGAATGGCACTGGTAAAGGATTTCAGAAAGCANTTGGAGAGAGCAATGAGGTCTCCCCTCAGCCTCCTCTTCTCCAAAACAATCAGGTCGTAAGAGGAGAAACATCAGTAGCAGAAGCTGAAGAAAACCAGAAGGTAACTTGTCTTCCCCTGCCCAGCATCCAGATCGACCTGTTTTCTTTTAAATCCCGTAACGATAACGATGAGATGATGGGTCTTGCTGCCACCCACCACCAGCAAATCAGCACTGAGCAGCCACATCACCAGCCTGCCCGCACCTTTATTTAAGGGGCAACCTCCACCGTTCACTGGGCTACCAAAAGCTGCTCCATCCAGTGATTTGGGCTAATTTGGCTGGTTTTGTTAACGTGAGTTACAGGCAGAATGGTGCAACCAGCTACCTCCAGCAGAGGGGTTAAAAACTGATGCCCTGGTCCAGCTGAACCCAGGAGAGGGGTTTTCTGCACATGGTCCAGCCACTTGCAAAGGAATCTTCCCAAATTCTAATCATACGATCAAGGATTAGAACCTCTTAAAGAACGTTAAAACCAAAATTAATGTGGAATTCGACTATTCCACTAAATACAAACAATAACTATACTTGTACATCGATTTCCAAAGAATTCTGCGACACATCGAGACGTAAATATTCAAGATGATCAAGAATACATTCACTTAAAAGACACAGAATCCAAAAGTAACCGGTCTTGTCACATAGTGAATTCATGTAAATACAGGTGGCAATAGTTTTATTTGCATTATGCTATTTCTACAGGAGGAGTTGATGATTTATGAAGCAAATAAAGCAAACTCCACAGCTGTCATACGCTAATATATAGAAAAAATATTCCAAAGACTTTCTTCCGCATAATTTTCTCATTTATCTTTAAAAAAATCAGCATGTTCCAAGCACCTGAACCTGCAGCTCCCTCAGGGCTTTGCATTTCCGCGCATGGATCCTTTCCCAGGATAGAAGCTTTTCCTGACAGCCTCGCTGCTCTTCCTCGGCCGCTTTCAGCAAGTTACAAACATGTTCTAACTCCTTCAACCCTGCTTCTGTTTTGCCCCTCACCTGCACGGTAGCATCGCAGGAGAAAAATGTTAAGTGCGAGCACATAAATTAATTGTTTTAATGCTTAATGGCATTCCATGTAAGCAATAAATCTATTCTGGGGAGATGGCACACGGGCACACTAGGCTCAGCGGTAAAATTCTCACCACGCAACTATTGCAGCATTCAAAAAGTGGGCAGCACCTAATGCTATCTAAAGGCACAGAGACTGCTGTGAAAATATCATTTATGGGCTCAGAAAATATTTTTCTCTGTTCTACAACCATGGAATCACAGAATGGTTTGGGTCGGGAGGGGTCTTAAAGCCCATCAAGTTCCAACTCGGTGCTGTGGGCAGGGACACCTCCCACAGGATCAGGAGTAGAATGGGAAAATAAAGTTGGAATGAAATAAAATGAGCATCTAAGACATTTCTCTGAGGACTAACACTGTTCTCCAAAACACTAAAGCAAAATCCATCCCTGCCTCTGCTTTGTGACTTAAAAGAGTGTGTATTTTGATGAATCATGAAAATGAGGAAAGTGATTTTTCTACTGATTTTGTGTTGTTTTCTGGTGCTTAAAACTGTGCTGACTGTGTTACAGTGTGCAGCTCCATCTGCTGAAAAACTCAAACCTCGCCTCTGTGCGGATCCTCCGCTTTAACTGCTGGTTTAAACAAACAAAGCAGCTGGAGGGTTTGCTTCCCTACACAACTTTCACAGCTGTTCTGTCCAAGAGATCCACTTTTAAAGTCATCAACTATGAAAACACATTTTAGAAGTGATAAAAGAATTTATTGTACCTTAATACAGCAGCTGAACTCTTTAGTCATTGCTGCAGGAACCATTGCTCACCTGTTTGCGGTTGTGGAGTATCCAAAACCCCACCAGGTGGAAAGTCAGAGTAAATCATTCCATGAATGTTAAAACAATTTCATAGATGAGAGAAAACAAAATAAAGAAAAAAGAGACAGCGCTTTGTGACTTCGAATATATGGATCACATTCCTGTAGGAAAGATTGATACCCTACAGAGCTTTGTGGAATTGTGTTTTATCACTGCAAAACTTACCGTATCTACCTCGAAGCATTTCTTTTCTGTTATTCTTTCATTTCCATTGAAGATCATTTCATATCTTGCTTTCAATTCTTGCACTGCTGTTTGTAATTTCTGCACCTAAAACAACAGATATTTTTCACCTACATTTGCAAAGTGTTTAACTATAGAAAAGGTTGAATCTGTAGCGTGAAGCATAAAGGAAAAGATTTTATTCTGAATAAAATATTTTTATTTGTCGTTATTAAGTTATTTATTTTCATTATCCTGCCCAGTGCAGCAAATCTAAAAGGGGAACCATAGAATCATAGAATCACCAGGCTGGGAGAGACCCACCGGATCATCGAGTCTAACCATTCCTATCAAATATATCATTGGATACATCCACCAAAGACATCAAACTAAAATTTTACTTCTTAAATGTGGTTTACTAGGATGTCAATGTGCTTTTTAGGAAGCAACTCTTTTCTAAGCAAGCATGCAATTAGCTCTCTTGGCTGTGATGAGCTTCAACTGGCTCCACACGATGCAGGGAGGATTAGACGTAGCAGCAATAGTGTGGAGGCAGCTCCTGGATATGATTTTAACAGCACTTTCCTCCATCCTCCTCGATCTTACAACAGCAATACAATCACCATAACAACAAATCTGTCTTTATGTTTTCCTCAACACTGCTTACAAATCTAAAAACCATAGCTGGACATCTCAAAGATGCTACTTGCCTCATTTCTATACTCTTCAACAAGGGTTTCCTGCACCTTCGCCTTTTCTCGCAGATGTAGCAGTTCATTTTCAACAGAAAGAGTGCTGTCCTCCAACGTAGCAAGGGAAGCCTTGATTAAAACAGAAAACAAAGAAATTGTTGAAGTGTTATTAAAATAACACAATCTACAATGTGAACTAACAAGTAATCTGCAGGTATTACAGAGTAATACAATTATTTATCCTGTTTTACAGAACCGACAGCCTGCAGTTCATTTGTCAGCTCATTAAAATATTTTCTTTGGAGGATAAATACAACACAAAACCTCTAAACCCTTTAAAAATTGAAACTAATTGAGCTAAAATGTGTTTCTTTACTTTGAAAGTATAAACAGAAACAACAATTTCTAGTTAAGCAATTTTGAAGCTACTGACAGTGAAATAAATGGCATCCTAGTTAAGCACATAGATAATTAGGGAAGCTTGTTCTTTGCCATATCAGCGACTCAAATTTTCAATGTCTCATTTTCACTTGAAAAAGCAGCTGGCAAAAATTTATTCGAAAGGTTTGGGATCTCTAGATAGAAGGTCAAAAAGGGAATTAATGGGGTTACTTCATTACTGTATCACAAATGCAGAGCTGTTCGCCAATGATTTATAATAATCTCACCTTTAATTTTTCATTTTCAAGGCGAATCTTTTCATTTTCAGAGTTAACAGAATTTAATTTCCCGAGAATTTCCTCCACTGAGTCTCTTCTCCCTTCTTCCTTTCTTTTCAAGTCCTCCAAAAGGCTTGTGACCTGCCTGGTTAGATAGGTAAGAACTTCTGTATAACATAAAATGCTTCCAAAACCTTCACTATCCAAATTCAATTGTACCTTAGCGTATACGCTTTCATCCCTCTTATTTTATTAAATAAAAGGGAAAATGCATTTAGGATCCCAAGATCCCAGGGTCAGATATAGGTGGAAATGAAAAAAAATTGGCCTTTACTAGTCTGAAGTAGAGAGTAGAAGCCTAAGAACCTGCTTCTATGCTGCAGCCAACACAAGGGTTAACACTCCAGCTGCTGAATCGGCTGCAAAATAAGGGGTTGCGAGGAAGCAGCACAGTAGCTGCTAGCAAGTTCAGGCTAATCAGAAGGATGCAGGGGAAAGAATATGTTCCTTGCTTGTACAGGGGGGTGAAGTTTAAAGGCAGTTGTAAAACACAGCAGAGAAGCGGCAAGAAATCTTCAATTTGTTCCCAA
>WAAB01014864.1:24968-35792 GCA_013389865.1 Piaya cayana | reverse complement strand
TTTTTGAAGAGCTCCCAGCTCTAAAATGGAGGTGACTAAAATGGAGGGAAGATTTTATTACAAATTTTACATATATTTTCAATTTTTTTTTTGTAGAAAAGTGATCAAAATTCAGATCTTTTGGTTAAAAAGATAGATGCAATCATAGATTAAGATTGTCTCGTAGTAGAGTGGGAACACCTAAACAACCATAAACCAACTTAAGAACATAACTGTATGACTTTTCCCTTATAGTAAAACACACAGAACTTGTCCAACTTACAAAAGTAAAGGTCAAGTCAGAAGTTTTTAATCTTGTTTATGCAGAAGCTTAAACCACTTCACCAGCAGGTCAAGGGAGGTAATTCTCCCCCTCTATTCTGCTCTCATGAGACCTCACCTGGAGTACTGCGTGAAATTCTGGAGTCCACAGCACAGAACTTCACAGCACATGAATCTTTTAGAATGAGTCCAGAGAAGGGTCATGAAAACGATCAGAGGAATGGAGAACCTCAGCTATGAGGACAGGCTGAGAGACTTGGGCTACTCTTATGGTAAAGAAATTCTTTCTTATGTCTAGTCCAAATCTGCCCCCGTCCAGTTTATACCCATTACCCCTCATCCTATCACTACAAGCCTTTGTGAACAGTCCCTCCCCAGCATTACTATAGTCCATTTCAGGTACTGGAATATTGTTATAAGGTCTCCTCAGAGCCTTCTCTTCTCCATGCTGAACAAGCCCAACTCTCTCAGGCGTCCTTGTATGGGAGGTGTTCCAGCTCTCTGATCATCTTTGTAGTCCTCCTCTGGACCCTTTCCAACAGTTCCATATCCTTCTTAGTTTGAGAATGCCAGAACTGGACACAATATTCCAGATGAGGTCTGACAAGAGAAGAACAGAGGGGCAGAAACACCACTCTCAACCTGCTTGCCACGCTTCTTTTGATGCAGCCCAAGATATGGTTGATCCTTCTGGGCTATGAGCACACGTTGCCAGCTCATGTTGAGCTTCTCATTGACCAGCACCCCCAAGTCCTTCTCTGCAGGGCTGCTCTCAATGGCATCATCCCCCATCCTGTATTGAAACTGGGGATTGCCCTGACCGAAGTGCAGGACCTTGCACTTGGACTTGTTGAACCTTATGAGATCCTCTCAGGCCCACTTCTCCTGTCTGTCCAGGTCCCTATGGATGGCATGCCATCCTTCCAGTGTAGCAACTGCACCACTCAGCTTGGTGTCATCTGTGAACTTGCTGAAGGTGCGCTTAATCTTGCTGTCAATATAATTGATAAAGGTACTAAACAGCACCGGTCCCAGTACAGATCCCCAAGGGACACCACTTTTCACAGATCTCCATCTGGACTTCGAGCCATCGATCACTACTCTCTGAATACAACCATCCAACCAGTTTCTTACCTACTAAACTGTCCACGCATCCAACCCATACCTCTCCAGTTTAGAGAGAAGGATGTCATGGGGGACTGTGCCAAAGGCTTTACAGAAATCTAGATGGATCAAATCCTTCAGTTTACCCATGTCCACTGCTGTGGTCACCCCATCGTAGAAAGCCACTAAGTTGATCATACCAGGATTTTCTCCTGGTGAAGTCATGCTGGTTGCCATGTCCTCCATGTGCTTTAGCATGTCTTCTGGGAGGGTCTGTTCCATGATCTTCCCAGGCATAGGAGCAAGGTTGACAATGTTATTGGTGAGGCTGGTTTAATGTTATTATTCACAGTCTTTGCCTGCCATTTTGCATAAGAATAAGTATTACCATTTATAAAGTGTTGCAGACTGCATTTTAAAATAAATATGATTTTAGGTAAGAGGTTTTGTTTGTTTGCTTTTTGGTTTTACTCTTAGATGGGGTAGTTAATCAGATTTTATTTTCTGTGAAAGACTTTATGTCCATAAACACCCAATATTCTAACATTCTACCATATGTCATACAATGGTTGTATTAACAAATTACCATAATAATTGTATAAATAAATTTTGTGTTTTCACAAAGTTAAATAATATTTGTATAACAAGAAAATCTGTTCCAAGAAGGGCTTATTGCCAGAAATACAACGGCAATTAAAAGTCTAATCATAAACTGAAAGCTGCATAATTTCTGTTAAAATATGTGTGGCTTTTCCACTCAATGTAACCATCCAGATAATTTTTCTGAAGGTTCAAATGACCCTGTTACTACAGATCCACTGACAAATGCCAAAGAAAAGTTGATCTAGGATAATAAGGAAGATGTTACTACTAGGAAGATAAAAGGCAAACAAGCTGATTTTTTTAGAATGTCAGCCGATGTAACAATAAATGGGGATGATGTGTTATGTTTATGTACGGCACTGAAAAAAATGTCACTAGAATGCTGTACTTTGAAGATAAAACGAGAAAGGCACTTAGAAAACAAGACATTTGCTTCTGTAACTTACTCGAATTAATCCATTTTGCTTGTTAAGCTACATGATGCTTTTTTATCTAAAACTAATATTGAAATATTGAAATAAGACTTTTGATATTCCTAATTCTCTTTAGAAGAGTTACAGATTTGTTCCTTGAAAGTTGAAACCAAGTAATTTAAATTAGAATAGGAGTCTGAACAGAAATTATGGTTAGATAGAATAAGACTTACATTAACATGATCAAATTGGCTTCTGTGATTATGTCTAAGAAGATTCTTTCAAGGTGAAGATCTGTTCAGTATTATGTTCATTTATTGTCAGTACTATGAAATGGGACTGTATCTGTTTACACAAGTGGAATCTGAGCAACTCATTCACAATTCTTGGATTTAAAAATGCATCCTGTGGTCTGGTATTTTCTTTTCCTATTACTGCACAAAATTTCTACTATGATAGAACAATATCATGCTCTATTTACATGAGTAAAGTCAATAATACGCTAGGCTAAACTCATCTTTTCAATATTCGTCTCTTTTAATGGCTAAAGCACACATGCTATGCAAAGAAATGTGAGACTATGACAACAAGTTGAGGACTAGGAGACCTAAAATAACAACATGTAATTTGCTGAATACTGTGTTATTAAGCCTTAAACATTCCCCAAAGGTAACATAGTGTTTTAAAAGAAGTTTTATAGGCATTTATAGAATTCCCAGTGATAGAAATTAACTATGAAACTGGTGTGCATGCACTGACTTGAACAGAAAGTTGTGAGTTACTCGACATTTTTTAAATCTGCATACATATCAATGATAAACTATCATATATATGCATAAATTAAATTAATTATGTATATATGAATGATGTACATAGTCTATGTATTTAATCACATTCACTTTTCCAGTTATATACAAGGAAATGCACATTTAATATTAATACATGATGGAACGATGCTTGGTTTCTGAGTCAGTTCCAAGTCTTTATTGAATTGTGCATTGGTGGAATTGAGCATTTTTTACTTTGTAACACAATTTATAAAATAAGAAGTGAGTTTGGGCAAAGCTGTAGTATTTGGAAATGGTATTATCTTTGCCAATCTGGTAGCCTTATTTTTCTATCAATATATCTTAGACTGTAGGTGGTCTATCACTATAGATTCCATGTTAGCAGCCTACATGATATTAACAACCAGAACGAACTCCATGACCTTTTTTATCTTCATAACAGCTGAGCTCCCCTGAGACAACTAAATGGGTTTGAAATGCTTCAGTCTAATTTAAAACCCAGTATTTTTTTTCCTGTCCTGAGTGTATTTTATATATGTGTGTATAATTCTTAGCTCCTTGAGGGAGGCAAAGTGTTCCTAAAAACTGCTTGTGTATCCAAGATCTTATAAAATTAATTACATACCTGTGAAGTTGCTGCTAATATCCTCAATATTATGACTGCAGCACAAACATTGCCTTCTGTTTTGGCAGTTAGACATCACTAACTGTTCAAATAATTTTGTAGATATAGATTCCTATTTCTACTAATATTTACTATATTTAGAAATAAAACCCATCACATATTAATAGAATGTGAACAAAACATTTGAGTGAACAGGGCAAGTGCTGGATGGGGTATATGGAAGGTGATATATCTTTGGGGAAGAAATCTTTTTGGATTATAGCCCACTAATCTGGAAAGCAAAAATCTCAAATGTTGCACTAGCAATTTGCAGAAAAATAAAGAAAATTATGACTTTAAAATGTCTCATTTCATATACTAAAGCAAAGTTATTTGCAAGTGGTGCAATTATTGCCCTTGGAACTAGAATTTAAAGTATTCAGGAACACAACTTAAATTGATCTTTGTATCATCTTCAAACACTTCCATAATTTCAGAAGAAAGAGACAGAAATACATATTAGTTGTGGAAAACTAATATTATTGGGGAAAAAAGAAAAGAAAATTAAACAAGTTTAATTTCTTTAATTGTATTTCTGTTTACCTAGATGTGGAAATATCTTCTATGCTGTAACAGAGTTCAGCATCTGTAACTTCTAGCAGAGGGATACATAAAGACTTGAACAATAGTTTTACTTCAAAAAACTTTGCAGATTAAAGCTGAAAAAGATTACTACCTTTCCAATAGTTATTTATGTCTGAGTGCACTAACCATGATGGGCTGTTGGGGTTGATTTATTTCCTTTGCAGGGTGAGAGGGAGTGTGTATTAGTTTTTACCTACCTCATAGCCTTGTTTAGGCCTAGGAAGGCTGCTAAATCTATATCACTTGCAAGGTGAGCTTTAATTTTGTTTCTCTCATTTACAGTTGTTCAGGGATATGCTCTGTTGTTTTCAATATTGTGTTTGACTTTTCTTTGCAAGGATAAAGTTACAGTTGTATCATAGAAACCCTTTGGGGAAAACAAAACCAACAAATCTGATGTAATCATTTAATTGTTCTGCAGTGAAACAAACAACAAAGTAACCAATATCCTGTTTCACATTAGCATAACCTGTTATCTTACAAAATGCAAATACATAATTTACTACCTACAGCCATTTTTATTGCCAAGATGGGTGAGAAGGGGGTACAATGATCTCAGCATACTTGAGTGCAAAAGAGCTCTAGAAATATTAAGGATGTTCAAATAGGTATATTTAATGCTTCACTTTAAAAAAAGAAATGAAAATTTCCTGTATGATGTAGGAATTTAGTCATTCAAATAATTTATATGATTCTGAAAAAATCCTGGGTTTTATCCTTCCTATAAGACAAAAAGCAAGTCATAGAATCATATGATCATAGAATCATGGAATCACAGAACTGTTTGTGTTGGAAGGTACCTTAAAAGTCATCTAGTTCCAATATTCCTGCAATAGGCAGGGAAACCTTCCACCAGAACAGGTTGCTCAGAGCCTCATCCAACCTAGCCTCGAACACCTCTAGGGATGGGGCTTCCACAACTTCTGTGGAAAACTTTTTGCAATGTCTCACCACCTTCACCATTAAAAAATTCTTCCTAATATCTAATCTAAATCTTCCCTCTTTCAGCTTAAAACCACTACATCTTGCCCTGCCACTGCATTCCCTGATAAAGAACTCCTTTCCATCTTTTCTGTAAGCCCTCCTTAAGTACTGGATGGCTGCTATAAGGTCTCCTCAGAACCTTCTCTTCTATAGACTGAACAAGCCCGACTCTCTTAGCCTGTCTTCTCAGGGCAGGTGCTCCAGCCCTCTGATCATCTTTGTGACTCTCCTCTGGACAGTCTCACAGTCCTTCCTCTACTGATGATGCCACAAGTGAACACACTACTCCAGGAGAAGTCTCACAGGAGCAGAGAGGCAGAATCTTTTCCCTCAACTTGCTGGCCTCACTTTAGATGAAACCCAGAGTACAGTTATGCACATTACTGGCTCACATTGAGCTTTTCCTCCACCAGCACCCTGATGTCCTTCTCTTCAGAGCTACTCTCAATCCATTCACCACCTAGCCTGATCCACTGAACAGTCCACACATCAAATCCATATCTCTCCAATTTATAAAGAAGGACATGGTGGGGGACTGTAACTGCAAGGTGTGTGGTGGACCACTCTGTCTTGCAGAAAGGTCAGCCTAATGCAAAAGACCAAAGCAAAATAAACAAGCTATTAACTAGGAAGATGCTGACCTAATAGATAGGCAGTATCTGACAAAATCTATCTAGACATCTAAGACAAGGTATACTCTTCGCTGAAGTGATGGACATTTATTAAACAATGAAGAAATAGATAAATTTATACAGTAGTATATTTGTTTACACTTGCTTCTTTGCATATGTTTCTGACATGTATGCATTCTGCCTGGAATATTTACCAAATCACAATTGATAAAACTGTTATTTAGCAATAGAGAGAAAAACATTATTATCTTTGGATGAGCTGTTGGTGAGGATTTGAACAATAACCCACACCTTTCTATGTTTAGGCTTGTTTGGGTTTTGTAATGTGAATTTGTCTTAGAGACAATTTATACTCAGCAGAATTTATAAGTACTGAAAACTGAGGAAGGCAATGAAACATGCATTTTAATTGCTGAGAAAAGTAACCTTTGGGAAAAAAATAATACATTACAAAATATATAACTACTAGATTCATTTTAAAATATGTATTTGCATTATTTGGTCACACTGAGAAGACAATGAACTTGCAAAACAGAGATGAAAATTTTCATGGGGCTAGATTCAAAACAATTGGAAAATAGTAAGGATCAGTAAATACATCTTTCATAATACAAGGTAAGGGAGTCTGAAAATGAAATATAGCTTCTACAGCTTACATAAACCCAAGAATGCGAAAGAGACAAGCTACAGAAATGAGTTCCAATTCTGTCTGTTTAACTTTAAATTTTCCTTAAGTTGTTCATTCATTTCATCTGCCTTTAATCTCATTTTCAGTATTTAAAAGTGAAGTCTAATAGTTTATTTCTTTACTTCGCAAGTGCTGTGATGATTAATAAGTTATCACCTTTAGAGCTTCATGGCATTTGCAGCCTAGAAATATTGCACACTATGCTGACAGCTGGTTATGGCATTTACAGAGATATTATAAGTGATTTTTGGAACTTCTGCTTAATAGTTGGATTCTTGGGATCATATGCAGAAGTTCAAGATGTCAAGTTGCTCACTTAATGTGTAGCTGCCTCTCAGAAGAGGGCATCTGCTTCGAGGATATCAGGTTCTAATGTAGAGTGCAGAATTTAATTTAAAGGGGACTTAATTTGGACAAATGCCCACCCAAGTGAACACACTATCCATTCAAATTTTGGAATTTGAAACCATTATCTGTTTACTCAGCCTGTTAGGCATGATAATGTGACTTAAATATTGAAAAAAAAGTGCAGACAGCAGGAGAAACAGAAACTCTGATGACAATAACTAGTCAGAAAGAAACACTGCTTTTCCCACTGTACTATATTTTAAAAATATATATAGGGAAAAAACTATGAGAATTCTAAAGACAGAAACAGACTTCTTGCACTGACATCAGGCAGCTAAGATAAACCACATAACATACAATACTTATTCCTGAAGAATAACTGTAAGTGTTCAATGTTCCCTCCTTTAATAATGCAATTACTAGGTCAGCAGATTGTTCCCTCCTCATGCAGGAGTAAAAAGTTTCTGCTAACTTGAGTCTTTTATGTGTTAGCTGTAGCACATATTCAAGCACAGAGGAGACGTGGAGCAGTCTCTGAGCTTGCAATGAGACTTCCAAACCTCTTCATTTGTCTCAAAGTTTATGAACAATAGTTCCTGAATTCTCTTCATTCTTCTACTTGCTTTTAAATTATAACTTTTACCTTTTCCAGGACTGGACCATATTGCCTTAAATAAGGTTAATTAGACACTCATGCTTAGGCACTAGTTATTAGTTAAGATTTTTATACTTCATTGCAATTAGGACTTTTTTTTGTTTTTCCATTTAATATTTGGCACCTTTTTCAAACCTACAAAATGTAAACATATAAACCATACATGGTCCATATAGTGTAACCACCCTTTCTCATCACCAGATGCTTGCAGAAGACTACTTCTCTTAGATCCTTTGGAATCACCTCTGTATTTTTGTAGTGCAGGGGAATGCATAGACAAAGAGGTGTTGCTTTTTTCTTAATGCATATCTCATAATAGAAGGAAATAGCAATGGGTATGGGCCTTATCCAGCCACTTCCATGAAAAAAATTGAGAAGACTACAGTTGTACTTCTACAATATGACAAAAAATTTCACTCTCTCTAGAACAGCTAAAAGGAGGATAAGCTACAGTGTATTCTGTATGCATTACAATTAACTTCTCTGTTGTAAAAGCAGAGATTTGAAAGGCTTTCCAATTCTTCTGTCAATAAAATCTCTAAAGCTGGTAAGTAGGTTTAGCACCAGAACTGTGTTACTGGCATACTTTTGTTTTAGAAAACTAAAAAATAAAAAACAGCTAAAAAACAATTAAGTATCAGAATGCAGTCAGAAAATGGAACAGAAAGGCTAGTAGGCTCTAACCTCTGGCTCTTCAACTCAAATAAAGAAATTTTCTGAACAGGTTAACAAGTAGCCTTTTTGGTGCTTTTTGCAGTTAAAAGCAGGTTTACCTTTTGGTTTTCTGAATGCAATATAACAGTGTTCTGTTTGCACTTCAGAAGCAACTCCAGAAGCCCCAGAGGAAAAAGACAAGTTTTCTAGCAGTTTTCAAAAGCAAGAATTGAACTATATGTGAGGCTTGAGATATTTTTAAAAGGGGTGAAAAGGGAAAATGGGGAAGAGGTCAGTAATTGGAGAGCAGACGGTTAGAAGCTGCCCACTTATTTGGGGAATTTGTACTGAGAAAGAAGAGACTAGGCTTGTTCAGCTGGTTGACTGATTTCATCTGGGAGATGTGATTTTCTGTGTGTACTGGATAGAAGGAAGGGAAAAATCAGGAATAATTATTTCTGGCAGAGTTAGATAATTCCCAGTCCCAGCCATCTTCATTTGGTCACCAGCTGTTATTGCTGGAAAGTATTCTTTGTTACACAGTATTAATTCTCCTCTTCCTGATTGCTATTGCTTTCTCTCTTTCTTTTACTCTGAATTTCCCAATTTTTAAAATACCTTCTTTGCAAAATACTGCTGCAGTTCAAGGACATTTACAACCCTTAATTTACTGATATATTTACTCATAGCTATAATTCCTTCTAAATATATTTTTGGTGTGCAAATGTATTGATCTTTCTCAGTTCATGTAATTAATGTGCTGCATATTGGGCATGTTGCCTGAAGTTCACCCTGTTGCTGAAAGCTAGTCTAAAAGATCTGTATTAGTAGCATCAGCAATGAACTTACGGTAGAAAAATAAATAAATAAACAATAAAATTCTAGGGTCCTTAATAACATGGTCACATGTTATTTAGAATACTTACAAACAAACATAATAATGAAATATTCAAATTTCCATGAAAAAATACTTGCACCCTACAAACCTTTTTATGTCCTGAAGTATCGTATAGCTCAGTGACTAAAGTAGTCATGCAATATAAGAGAAATTGAATCTTTAATTCCATTAATCCAGGGTTAAACTATTATTTTTACTCCCATATAAGTATATATTCAAGTCTGGCCCTCGATTATCTCTATGGCCTGTGTACTGGTTTGGTCTCTGACTGATCCTTGTACTCATGAAATTCTTGTTAAGGGTTTGGGGAAAATTGATTTGGAAGTGAGCAGTAAAAAGCAACAGAATGAAGCTTGTTCACTCAGTTGTGTTTCCCCAACGATTTCTGAGTAAAAGTCTCCCCATGTACTCAAATTCAGTATTCTAGTAAGCTTACTAGTAGAAGAGTGCTTTGCATGTCTGTATCAAAATAGCTGATACTAGACTGATACCTAATAGCCAGAGGGGGCACTGTGGCATCAGAAAAGCAAGCAGCTTATCTCTGAAGAGGTGAAGGAAACAGACACACAGAAATGAAGAAGACATTTTGGAACACCTTTCAAAGTACTACAGGACAGTTAAATGATTTAAATTTACGATAAAGTTATGTCTGAATGTATCTGAGTTTTGACATTGCATCCAGTCTTTGTTGACCCATTTGGTCAGGATGTGTTGTTGCTTTGCTGTAAGCTGCTTTCAGCTTGTCCTTTAGAGATCAAGTTGCTATTGCCATTGTCTTGTATCTGAAGCCCTCAGAATATCATATGGAATAGTGATTTCACATCCCTTGGCTGCCCTCAAACAATATCCCTAGCAAGCAATAGCATTCATTTTCAACTGGGGTTGGCACATTGGGCAATTTTCAAACTGTAACTTAGAGGCAACAAGAAGGAAATAGTCTGATAAAAAATACCAAAAGACCCTTGGGTCGTTTTAAGACCATTAAAATTGTATCAATCTTAGTGAGGACCTTGGGATACTGCTAGTGCCTCAAAATCCTTAGTTGCCTCCCCTGGCTCTTCCTGAGGGGACTGTCTACTCCAAAGAAAAGCAAGGCAAGGCAAAGATTACTTTCCAAAGTTATTCAATCCCATACTTTTACAGTTGATAATGTTTAAAGTGAGCAAGCAAATGTATAAGGTAATGCTTCTTTAATTCTACTTTTTAATTATTCCCTAGGTATGAACAGGCAGAGCACATCATACATCTTTAATTGTAAAGAAAGTTGTTCTCTCTGTGTACAAACCCAGGAGCTAGAGGTGCAAAACGAGGCTCCCATGGTCCAAGAGAAGGTGGTCAGAGCCTTGCTTGCCCAACTAAACACCCACAAGTCTACACGGCCAGACAGGATTCACTCAAGGGCATTGAGGGAGCTGGCAGATGTGCTGGCCAAACCCCTTTCCATCATCTTCCAACAGTCCTGGAAGACTGGGGAAGTTCCACTGGACTGGAGGCTGGCTGATGTTGTGCCCATCTACAAGAAGGGTCACAGGGAGGATCCAGGGAAC
>WAAB01014864.1:0-24278 GCA_013389865.1 Piaya cayana | reverse complement strand
ACCTCATTACTCTCTATAACTACCTGAAGGGAGGTTGTAGAGAGAAGGGAGCTGGCCTCTTCTCCCAAGTGACAGGAGACAGGACAAGAGGGAATGGCCTCAAGCTCTACCAGGGGAGATTTAGGCTAGAGATTAGGAGGAAGTTTTTCACAGAAAGGGTCATTGGGCATTGTAACAGGCTGCCCAGGGAGGTGGTTGATTTACCTTCCCTGGAGGTGTTTAAGGCACAGGTAGACGAGGTCCTGAGGGACATGGTTTAGTGTTTGATAGGAATGGTTGGACTGTATGATCTGGTGGGTCTCTTCCAACCTGGTGGTGGTGATTCTAGACATGTACCCTACATTTCTTGTGAAAGATGCCTAAGGTAAATCTTCCTATTATTAAAGAATGTAAGCTACAGAACATTCCAGCATTGACACTCTAGCTTCATTTACTTCCTTCTTAAGGAGGAGGTATAATATTCTCTTTTGATATTATCTCTTGTTCCATTGATTCCTTTATGAGGAAAATGGAAGAACATAAGAATCAAAGTGAAAATTTTGACTTTGAGCACCTGAGCGAGAACAACTTTTGGAAAAGAGATTTTCTCTGTTTCACAATGGGATGAATAACTAGGAGCTACTTAGCCATGCTAGAACTTTATTCTATTGATGGAGTGAAACAATATTTTCTGTGCAGAGTTTCATGCAAATACCTTTTGGTGTAGAGGGTTTCATGTTAATAGATTTAGTAGATGGGATCTTCCACCCTCCACCTCCCTCAAAAAACCTTACCTATGTGTTTTTCATGTTGTTTCCATTTTGTTTTGTCCTTTGTATTAGGCAGCTTGTTTCTCTCAATACCTGCAACATCATAAATACTCATGTTGTCATTCTAAATTATTCCTTTGTGTTTCTTCTGATCCCTGATAAGTTAGATAACCTTTGTATTTTAAATAAGTAACATATACTAAAATTTAAAAAGCAGTTAATTGCAACATAATTGAGGATTTATGAGATAAAATATGTGTTAAACTGTGAATAAAAATATGTTAAGAGTGATATTTTGAAGCACAGAGTCTTATAAACCAAATCAACAGTAATAGTCATTCGGATTACATATTACTAACAGCTGTTGACATCTAGCTTTCTGGTTATGAAAAAGATGTTTATGAAAGAAACTTGTGTTTCACATATCCTTTTGTTAGGTTAACTTTACATTTAGTTTGGATGATTATCATTTGTTTCAAATAAATATGTTGGGCTACATGATCCACACAAAGGAATATGGCGAAGCAAAGAACGAAGGGATACCCAAATAATACTCTGTTGGGCTACTTCCATTCCCATCACAGATGCCTATGAAAGGCACACCTATACAATCCCAGAGAATCATAGGTGCACAAATGAAGGCAAGAACAAAAGTTAAGGACTCAGACATCCATCCCTCCCTGGGCTTTCCTAGGAGTTCCTCAGATCCATGATCCAAGTGTGACACCCATCGAGATAAGTAAACACTACAGGACAATGCTGGCTAGGGAGGAGTTGCTACCCAGGAGCATGGGACACATTGTGGGATTGCAAAAGACTTACTCAGGGATATGTTGGAGAACAATCAAAGGAAGGGAAGAAGGTGAATCTGGTGATTTGGGGGGGGAACAAGTATCAGGAAGTAGAGGGATGAGGACATAAAAAGGACTGGTTACATGTAAGCTTTTGGTGTGTCCATTGCATGTGGGTCCAGGGCATCAGCTAGAACCCAGTTGCACTGGAGAGTGGGAGGTGGTGTCCTATTTGTGTTGAGGGAACCATCCAGACTTGACCTTGACAGAGACCTCCATTAGTGTGAGACTATTGTGTACAGATTGTACAAGTATGCTCTAAAATAGAAGCTTGAGAACAGAAAATTACTTATCCCCTTTTATAGTCATCACGATCAAGACATGCATTTTAAATGTTGCATCACGTATTCTGTCTTTGTGGCTACCTCAGCCTAAATTCCTCTATGAAGTGGAGGAAACTGGATCAGTGTATGAACAAAGAAACACTCTCAGCTCAAAGGTTATGAGTAAGAATGGCTATACTGCCAAAAAAATATTTTTAAACAACTACTGTCAATATATTTCCAACCTTTCTTCACATATTTCACAGGAAGTTGGCATTTTACTTTGTTTCTTTCTGTGACAAGGCCAATACAGAGTAAGCATACACTTCCCTGTCTTTAATATTTGAATCTGAATGCTGACACACATAAAAATAGAAGTCTGATTGCTTTTTGGATACTTTCTTACTATCAGACACTGGAGGAGCTAAATGTTTATCTGCTTTTACAATCCAAGTCTTTAGACGTGTTGTATAAATCAAACCTTGAAGTACAGTGTACAAATATCACTTTGAATATGACACTAGGAAATAAAAAAGTTATGTTGAAGTGTCATTGCAGTAGTTGTTTATGCAGAATGATTTTAATTGCATTGCAAACAGGTATTATTTGCCAAGCATTTGCTTGCAGCCAAGATGTAGTAACCTCTGGCAGAAAACTAATTAAAAAAAAATCCTCTTATGCAATGGATGCATTACAATTGCTGCAATTCTAGTCAGAGGAAGGCCTTTTCCTTATATCATAGGTTAAAATTTAACACACTGAAATACTACAGTGAAACCACATTATCAACTTTTCAAGGGTGACACCAAAATAATATTATGATTTTGAAATATGTCCCTGTCTTATGTGCTTGGCAGAAAAATAAAAAAGTTACTCTGTATGGGACATCTGTAACTGGCCCTCCATTTGCTTTGACTTTTTAGAGCAGTACAAGACCTATTGCTATTTTTTTATAGATTTCACAAAGAAAAAGTACAGATATGTCATTACTCCCAAACACCATATTATCAGTAAGCACTTAACATAAATTATTCACCCTAATGATTTAAAAAAATATTAAGTAGGGACAGACCTGAGACAAGCTGTATTTATAAGCTGACACAAGTAATTTCTTAGCAATTATATTTTATACCAGTTGTATGTGTCAGTTTCCAATAGGGGTATGACTGTTCAATGCAAGTAGCATGGAAGGCTGTGTCCCTGAAGCTAAATTGGAAGCTGGATACCACTGTGCTTATTGGAACATGTATGCGTCGTGGACAAGATTTTAAAGTGTACTGACATGCAAATTAGCTTTTTTGTAGTACATTGGTCTAGCGTGAAGAACAATCATCTAATCAGAGTATGTACCTATCAGTTTGGGTACAAGACAAATTATTCAAACATTCCTGTTAACTGACAGGCAGTTTAATAATTTTAATTTGAAGTCTCCCCTGGTGATGGATGAAATTAAGGTTGAAATTAAAAAGTTATATTGAGTTGAACGATAGACCAGATTTTGCCATCCATGAGCACCCACAGTGGGAATTTTATAAAGGGATTATTTGGGGAAGGTTAATAAGTGTTTCACCTGGGAAATCGTAACAGATGAGCTAAGGCAAACCTACATAAAATAATGAAACAATTAGAAAAAGCACTCAAACAACAACAAAAAACTCCTCCCCAGAACAGATTTATTAAATGGATAAGACAGATAAAAAGTCATTTATATTACTGTTATATTAACTGAAAAGGAGGCTTTTGGGTTTTTTTTTGTTTGGGTTTTTTTTTTTTCATTCTCGAAGCAAATACAATTTTGAGCTAGGGAGTACAGAGAAAAAGTTATTGATGCGTGTATTTCCAAACGGAAAGCATGGAATTAAGCTATTGTGAAGATTCCAAGAGGGAGGCCCCATAACCAATCCTCAGAGTTACCATTATAAAAATGAGCTTCATTTTTCAATAAGTCTTAATATGTAATTATCAGTTTTTCATAAATTTAGTAGTATTAGTCATCTCTTTAAAATCATAATTATCAGCACAGACATTAAAATTGTTGAAAGAGTTGAAATTGTGAATTTAAAAGACATGTTATTACATATATTATTACATAAGGAAGTAAGACCTGATTTTCTTTAAGAAATAAAGATGTATTTTTGGGCTTA
The DNA here is from genome assembly GCA_013389865.1 of Piaya cayana. NCBI lineage: Eukaryota > Metazoa > Chordata > Aves > Cuculiformes > Coccyzidae > Piaya > Piaya cayana. Next base: position 20,271 of record WAAB01014864.1, on the reverse strand, counting down.
AAATCTCATCCACTGAATAGGATCCAATCCACTTATAGCAGATTACTAAGATTACTACTCAAAATAGTCCATTAGAAATGTCTTAATAAGATTACTCAGAAGGATCTTAGGTGTGACAGCATGACAGAACACTTAATGAGTAACCAAGCCAGCTAGAATGTTACAACAGATAAAACACCTCTCTAAAATATTTAATAACAGGTTATTGCACCTCTTTTTTAACTCTTCAGATCAAGTTATGGAACTCAGACTCCAAACATCTCCATGTTTGTAGAACCTGTAATTTAAATTGTATTAGGCATTATTTTGGGATTTATGTAGTATCTTATGTATGACAAACAACTTTCCTCATTAACAATGTTCGCTAGGAGATACTCCTACTTCTTCTGATGTCTGTGATATATAGGTCACCTCTTCAGCAGGTTTACAGAACTTTATGTGTGATTTCCATGTTTGTCCTATCAAAACTGTAGAACATGATGAAACCAGAGGCAGGTTTTGCAGGCGTGTGTTTTACAGTCTTATTGTCCTGGGCAACTACTGTCCAGTTTATAGCTATTTTTAAAGCAATCTGAACTCCAGCTGTGCCAAGAGAAAATACAAATCAAAACAGATCATTCACATCACCTGAACTAACATTACATGCTTTTCAAAGAAATACCTGAAAAAAGGTGAGGAAAAATTGTATATAAATTTCATTTGTTAAGATTAAATAAAAATGCTTTCTTTTCATCTGTTCCTAATTAATCTGATTTGTTGTATATCCTTTCAACAAAAATATTGTTTCCACTAAGGATGTGGATACAAGATCTTTTGGATGATGTCTGTAATTTTTATGCCCCCTTGCCTATGAAATCCTTCAGGGTGTCTGATGGCAGTTTGGGATTTAGTTTTTTCTTCTTCCTTGTTTGCTCTGTACAGAGTATGGCTAATCCTTTGATATTATATAGACATAAATAAACGCATCATATTTTTGAGACCTGGTATCTCTTGTACTGGACTGGCTAACTGACAATCATGTCACCAAAGGTTAAAGATGAAACAAGGTAAGAAACAGCTTTACTACTGAAAAAGAATAGTTTTCTACTCACTTCCTCCCTCGTCAACTAAACATTTCTTTTTAAAACAACACTCTTATCTACATAGTTCCCCATGCTCAATCATCTGTTTAACCCATATACTGGTCAAATTCAACCAGTTAAAGTGGTGAACAGTTGAGATTTAAATGCAGAAAAACAAGAATTGTTTTATTTTAAATTTGTTTGTTAGTACAAGATATAGTTCATTGCACTATGTCAGTAAAGACCAACAACAGGCCACTAGATATATGAACTCTCACATCCACTATCATGTCATAAACATTAAAAATCCTAGGCAAGATATTTGTTATATAAACTCAGCCCATCTCGTGTATAGAAACCCTCAATGTGCCTCTTTTGCTACCATATGATTCATCTTCTGAACTATTCCATGAAAATCTGAACAGTAGTATACATAAGGCATTTATTTCAGTCAAGCATATGCTGCTTATTGCAATCTTTTGACTGAGACTAAATGACAAAGTAGGTATCATAGAATCATAGAAATGAAGATCGAAGGGACTTCAAGAATCATCTGGTCCAAGCTTTCTTGGCAAAAGCATGGTCTAGTTAAAATGGCCAACACCCTGTCCATCTGAAACTTGTCCACCGTTGGGGAATCCCATTACTTCCATTATTCCAATGGCTGATTGTTTCCAATGGTGAAAAAAATTCCACTTTTCTCCATCCAGAATGTCCCTAGGAGTAATTTGTTCACTTTATCCCTCATCTTTTCCATGTACTTTCTTCTAAAAAGTGAGTGTCCACTCTCTTTGCACTTTACCGGAGTGCTATATAGGAGTTAAATTAGCTAGGTGTGCTGAATTTCCAGTTTTCTAATATTTTTAATTCTTAAACTTACTGCATCGGCTAGTCAAATGGTAGATGACAGAGAAGTCTGAAAAAACATTCACTGTGAAAATCAGGCATTTTAATTGCAGAGAGTGCCTCCTTTTGAAGTTCTGAACTTCACAACAGGAAGTACTGAAAGCAGTCATTTTTCATAAAATCATGTTCTCCTCCCTTTACCAAACGATAAGAGGGCTCAGCTAGAGTATAGGAGTCCTTCTGCTACTTATATTTTCTGCCTAAAAGGAGTTAAACTACAGATACAAGACAGACTAATTTACAGTTTATTGTAAAAGGACTTAATTCATTCACTACAGCTTTTCTTGAAAAGGATGATAACGAGGCACCAGAGGAGAATAGGGAACACCTGTCTGCCTTGTTTCAGCTGCTACAGTCTGCTGGGTTCTTCTGGAGGAGGGAAAACAAGGTCCTTTTACAAACATAGTTGAACACGACCATTTGGGAGAAAAGGTGTAGAGCAACAATGGAGAGCCGGAAGGCAATGAGAACACCAAATAGAAAGCTAGCAATAGAAATGGGAGACTCTTGAGAGGAAAAGATTTGCCTGAAATGAAGAGCTGACTCAAATCTTAGCTGTTGAAATGCCAGCAAAGGGATCCATACAGATTTTGGGTTGGCCCAGGAAGGCATTTAAGTCCCCTGGATTCTAAAGTAAGATTGAGAGAAAAGTTTTATTGCTGCTTAATGTTTCTGCCATTGATATACTGGAAACTGTTGTTAAATGTTCTCTGACAATGACTTCGTAGCACATTTATGTTTCTAATGTTTTTGTTAAAGATCTGTTGTTTCTTCCCCATTAGAATCTATGTTTACTGTGTTCTTAAACATGCACTTGATAACTACACATCTTTTACAAGTTTTGCTGACAAATACATTAAACTCAGACCTCTTCTACAGGTATTTAGAGACAGTGTGACTCTATCTGATCACTGAATTTGTAGTACTATATATATTAGCCATAATGCTCTCTGAAGAGGTTTATATCCTGAATCTAATTCTAAGAGAATTGTACCTCACCTTTGTTTTCCAGAAAGAAGGTGCGCTTTTTCTATTTATTTACTATTTTCTCTAAGGAAAATTCAGTTTAGTAAGGGTCTTTAAGCTCTTAGAGAAAGCATTTGTAAAAGCATCTAGAAGACCATATTTTAAAAATTCCCTTATTTTAACTTTGATGATGTAAATAAACTCTTTGCTTTGAAAAGAGCTCTGACCTGGATATGAAAAAAATAACTTCTGTTTTCTGTTCATGTACCCTACTTTTACATTACTATCTAAGATCAGATAACTTCTTGATGAATCACTCTACAAAGATATACTGACAGTTTTGACCTAGTACACAACAGTTAAAACTTAATTATTTTTTTTCCTAATTTCTCCTTCCAAATGCTTAAGTTTTATTTCTAAACTTTTTTTCTGTCTCAGCCCATATAACAACACAGAGAAAACAGGGGAAAAACTGGATCTTATTATACTTTCTTTTAAATAAATTTAGAGTTGCCTTAAGGTTGGCAGGCAAGCATCACTGAGGTTTAATTTCATTTTTCTCTTTGGCTCTTCACTTGCCTTTTTTTAAAAAAAAATTTGGAAAGTCAAAATCAGTCATTGGGAAACAAATTATCATTTCTTTTTCTGATTGGCCCCTCCCATCCCCCTTCCTGAACAGTCCACATGATCTCTGGAATCTTATTATCCAATGACAGTTCTTTTTTATTTTCCCCCCATCTATCTATGATTCCATGATTCTATGATTCCATCCATCCATTTATTTACTGTGGTGATGTGGATAGCAGGAAATTGGGATATTGTGTGTCTAGGCTTTAGGATGGTCTGGAATACGCTCTCCTATAGCTTCCTTTTTATCACATTGGTTAGATATAGGCTGGATATGTGGCTAACAAAATGAGTGGAATATTGTCTGGACTGCCTGAATCAGAGACTTGCATGCTGCAGGAGAAAGCCCAGATGATGGACAGTAACATATTGGGTAGTACCTTAAAAAAATGTGATGGTGCGAGGGAGTACCCTTTCAGCAAGTTTACCGATGACAATAATTTTGAAGGAACAGTTGATATGACGAAAAGCAGGGCTGCTCTTCAGGAAAACCTCAAAAACCAGAGAAATTGTCTAATTGTACCTTCATGAAGATCAACAAAAACAAATGAAAAGTCCTACAGCAGGGGAAGGTTAAACCTAAGCGCCAGTAGAGGTTGTAGCCTGGTTGTCTAGGAAGCATCTTTGCACAAACAGATCTGGGTATCCTCTTGAAAAACAAAAAATTGAGCAGGTCAGCAGTATGCCCTGGCAGTAGAAAAGACCAACTGTATCTGGGTTCCATTAGGAAGAATGTAGGCAGCAGGTAATGAATATTCCCCTATATTTAGCACTGATGAGTTCACATCTGTAGTACTTTGTCTAGTTCTGGCCTCCCCAGCATGAGAAGGATATTGAAACACTGTCCAAGTTGAACTGGAGATAGTGACTGGAGTATGTGGTATATTGGGAAAAGCTGAAAGGTTTGAATTTGTTCAGCTTTGAAAATAGAACCTCAGGACAAACCTTATTGCTGTCTCCAGTTACCTCATAAAGGATAAAGACAAGATGGACCCAACTTCTTCTGGGAGGCAGAGGATGGGAGGATCAAGTGTGAACAAAGGAAACTGTTTAGATAAAATAATAACTTTCTGCACAGTGAGGATGATCAAATACTGGAAGAGGTTGCCCAGAGAAGCTGTGGGACTTTGAGCCCTCTTGGGTTTGAGCAACCTCCTCCAACTTGTTCTTCTTTCAACAGGGAGTTGGAGCAAATGGCCTTGAGAAGCCCCTTCTATCCAGAATTATTCTATGATTCTATGAGACATCTTGTCTCTTGCTGCTGATGATTTTGTTGAAGTTGTTCAGATCTTTCTTGGCAAAGGAACAATTTAATCATGAAACAAGCAAGGATGATTTGTCTTTTTATTTACTCTATTATCTTCTCTTTGCAGTAAGTGAAATATAACTTCAATAAAACGTTACCATGCCTTTCCCGAGGCTGTCAATTTGGTGTATTATGGAGAAGACTGTTCAAATTTACTGTTTCCCACTGTTGTTCACAGTCTCAGATCTCTATTACACTTACCAGAGTATCACAAAAACTTTATTATCCAACAGCTCCTGTACTCTTTACATAACTGAAATTGCATAGCAGAATATACTATATAAATAGTGAAAGTTAAGTGAGCTTCTTCCACTGTTACAATTTTAATTAGACCTAATCAAAACAAGTGATTTTGCATGATAAAGTGAACAAATGATGGGCAAATGAATTATAGTCATTACTAATAAAATTCATTATTATCAGCTCTTTCAATCTGAAGGTATACCCATGAATATATAATTGACGGTTCTAAATAGTTTCAGAGAGTTTATTATAATCTTGTCTATTGGATATTATTTTTGCTAGTACTTTGAATGTATCTCTATTTTCTTCATGCAAAGAAATACGTTAGATTTGTCATTTATATTAACTCATCTGTAAAACCCAAGCAGCTTGATAAGTTTAAAATGTGAACTTAAGTATTTTTAAATGGTGGTAATTTTATGTGCTCTTGTATTTAGTTACTTAGATGCAGTACTTAGAAGTTCCAACTGCAGTGTTTTCAGACTTCAGTTAGGTCTAGAATTTAATTCTTCAAAGTTTACCATTTAAAAACATAACAATTTTCATTCCTTAGTTATTATCACTAAGTTTGTAGGTAATCATAATGAAATACATTGTCAAATTAGTTCAGAAGTGTGTCTTATTTTTCACTTATTAAAAATTTGTAAGTTCTGATAAATCACAAACATTTCATCTCCAAAATTAGAAGAGTTTTGAATCAGCAAAATATTTTAAGATGGAAAGATAGGTTTTTCTGAAATCTAAGTGCAGCTGTGTTTGCAGGTGTATTCAGCTCAAAACCCTCTCAGATTCCTGAGAGGCAAATTCAAAACCGTTCAGAGACCTTAACAAATATCTTTGCAATTCGTTTTGAGAAATGTAAAAGATGAGGAGGAAAAGCTCAACAAAACTATTAATATTTTAAAATTAGGACTTCTAAAATCTGAACCTTATGTCTATTTCTACCAAAGCTAAGTGGAGGAAGAACTTGCAAATTGGAAGTCTGAGAAAACATTTCTCTCTGAATTTCACCTTATAGTGTTGGGTGCAATATAATTTATTTAATTGTGTAAAAGCATGGAGACAAAGAACACTAGCAAAGCCAATAGTAGTGATTAAAAAACTATAAGCAAACAGACTTTACTAGAATTTCTCTCTGACTTGATAGCCAGTCTTAAAACACTTATTTTAATGCACAAATTAAAAAAAAAACTGTAAAGTTCAGGAGTATTTGGAAAGTATTTATGTGCTCATAGATGTCAGTCTGTCAACAGATTTGTCTTGGGACATTTGTAAATATGTTAAATCTAAACATGACCTGCCTTTTTCTGTAAAGTCCAGCTCTTATTCTTGGCAGAGGAAAAAAATATTGGTTTCCAGGAAGTGCCATAAAAAACCTCTTGTGAAAGCAGCTGTAATAGGTAATTTATTGGGGGGGGGGAAGTGAAAGTATATTGCGTGAAGTTCAATTACCATAGGACTCTAAAACCAATTTTTATTTATCCAGTATCATCTCATGAGTACTAGAAATCTTAGAAAAGTACATTATTTTTAATTAAATCTATGGGTCTACTCAGACTTCATTCTATTACTGACAACAAATAATTCAAAAAGTTTGACTCTCAATTAGAGTAAATGATTATTTTTTTTAACCTACCTGCATAACTCAAATGATCATTCTAGTATAAAAATGTGAGAGATAGGTTTCTGCTAGTAGTCTGTAATTGACTAGATACTAATGGATATGGAATAGTTTCCACACTGTGACTGTTTTTGTTGTTTTATTAGAAGATACTCTTTCATTTGTTAAACCACACTATTGTAGAAAATAATTTCTGATAATATTTGTTATGTGTAGAGTTTCCTCCTGTTTCCCATATTTCTTGTGTTGTGTAAATTGTAATTACTGCCTCTTTTCTCTAACAGTAGAGAGTGAGGCATCTCTAGACCATTTATTCAGTTGATCTGAGTTCGCAGGATGGGAATAGGATCCTTTTGACACCAGCTTGCAGGTGAATCACCTTAAAGTATTTGCCAAACTTGCAAATTAAAAATGAAGAAAGGCCCTTTTTACAGCACTACTTCCTTAGATGGTTTGACAACACTATTGTACAGCAATTGTAGAACAGCTTGCGGTTATTGAAGGAAAAGAACAAATGTGTATTTCTAGTCTGAAATACTTGAATGTGAAGCTCAAAATAAAAGTATGAAATACCATAGTCTATGAAGATTACCTGTCTTGACTATATTAGCTCAGTTGCCTGTAAACTGAGAAACGGAACTAAGAATAGGTTGGAGGAGAGATGTCAGTGTGTGTATGTTCTTTAAAAAGTGAATAGTACTATATTGATGAATTTCATTAGCTTAGCTTTCTTTTTTTTTATAGTCATTCTTTGGTTGATAAATAAGAAATAACTTTGGGTAGGATTACTGTCTAGATACACATATTTAGATGTAGGAGATTAAAGTATGCATGTCTAAAAGAGGAACAGGTGATTAAACTCCTGTTGTCAATGAAGCTTTTCAATTGAGTAAATGTAGAATTCTGCTGTTGGAAAACTGTTGGATAAAAGTAGCAGATTCTTAGACCCTCCTGACAGGCTCAACTCAGGTACCAAATATGGGTGGTTGGTGCTACCTGAGATGCCTTAGGATATCATGCCTGGCTTACAATTGCTATTCCAACAATGTGTAGATTTTCTGTAGATCTGATGTCTTGTTTGTAAGCCCTCTGAAGATATCCTAAAGCACCTTAGTTGGCACTATATACCTCTATTTAGACAAGCAAATCTTGTCCATTTTTTTGGTAAATTTTTTAAAGCAAGAATATATATTCAGTTGAAGTATTTTATTCTCTATTTTATCAAATTCAGTCAAAAAATTCAGTAGAAATGAAACAGTATCCCATTTTTACAGGAAGTGAAGAAATACAAAATTTGCATTAAAACAAGACTATACATCATCACGTATATCAAGTAATGTTGGCAGTCAGGAAATTATTGAATAAATCCCACCTGATTTGTGGCAATACAGCATCAAATGTAACCACTATATATAAGAATTAGCAATTTTTTATCTTAAAATCTTCAGTGAATTCAGTATAATTTTGAATTATGGATTATCTACAGCCTGAACTCTGTTTAAATACCTTAATTGTTAAAATATTATTTGTCAAAAGATTCTTTTTAAAAAATCTTGCATCTGACTGATGAACTTTTGCCAGTCCTGGTCTGACCGTGTACTCAAAAAAGGTGCCAAGAAAAACTTAAACAATAAAGATAGATTCTATCTTCAGCTGATAGATTAAAAGTTTGATTCTGATACCTATTAAACTATTTATTTATTTTTATTTATTTTATTTATTTATTATGTTTTCAATATGCATATTACATTTTTAGAGTGTAGACTTCCTCTGAATTCTAAACTCTTGGGTCAAAGAATATATGAAGACAGGATAAATAGCTTTATAATAATTAGGCAAGTTGTACAACATAAACATATGAAATATGAAAAATTACAGCCGTCACAATGTAGAGCTTCAACTAATACAGACTTTAATAGTGTTTGATGGGTTTTATAGACACAGCTACTAAAAACTACAAATATATAGAAGTTAAATAGAACTGCTAAGGTGTACAAAATAGGTTCAAATAGCTTCTAGATGAGTCTGCAAACTTGTTTTTGAAATAACATAGATATTAGATTCTCACTCTAGTAAACTAAGGTGAGTCACTGGAGATATACATGTTCTTGTGTCTTGAGCATCCTCAGTACCTACACATCACCTTACTCCCTAGTTCTTTTCTGGATTGATTCCAACAGCAAAACCAAATTTGCCTTGTGTAATGATGTTCCTGAGGTACAACTAATCTCCAGGTGAGGTAGGGCAAATCATAAACTTGACTCGATCACAACCCCTGTTTACAGAAGCCAGTTTACAGATTTTTGTGTCATAGACAAGGACTTGTCTCGGATTTTTTTTATGTAGCAACAAAGTTTAAACTTCCATTATTTGTGATAAGCATACAGAACACATTTAACACAAAAGGTCAGGATGAAGTGAAACAGAAAAGCTTTTTGTCTGTTTTCTAACATTCAGTAGTGCTAGAGCCTGCCTCCTTTATACAGAAATACCTGTGTTCTGGACTATTTCTGCTTTTTCCACTGAATAATTAGTAGATTAAAAAATAAAAAGTAATGCTGAGACTGAAGGACAGAAGCCAGAACTCTCCATTCCTGCCTGAGTTCAATTAGTTCCAAGGAGCTTGGGCTTTCTTTTTTTCCTTTCTTCAGGTCAAGGCCCCATGAATCTTGCATACTTTTCTGTACACTAGACTGGAACAGATTTAACATGAGGTATGAAGCGGCTTCAGATATATATTTTTAAATCACAGAAGCCTGATGATGACCTTCTCCTGGGTGGAGAACTGGTTGGCTGGCCGGGCCCAGAGAGTGGTGGTAAATGGTGTTAAATCCAGCTGGAGGCCAGTGACAAGTGCGGTTCCCCAGGGCTCAGTGCTGGGTCCAGCCCTGTTCAATGTCTTCATCAATGACCTGGATGAAGGCATTGAGTGCACCCTTAGTAAGTTTGCAGATGACACTAAGCTGGGTGGAAGTGTCGATCTGCTGGAGGGTAGGGAGGCCCTGCAAAGGGATCTGAACAGACTGGACCGCTGGGCTGAGTCCAATGGCATGAGGTTTAACACAGCCAAATGCCGAGTCCTGCACCTGGGGCACAACAACCCTATGCAGAGCTACAGACTGGGTGAGGTCTGTTTGGAGAGCTGCCAGGAGGAGAGGGACCTGGGGGTGTTGGTCGACAGCCGGCTGAACATGAGCCAGCAGTGTGCCCAGGTGGCCAAGAAGGCCAATGGCATCCTGGCTTGTATCAGAAACGGTGTGACCAGCAGGTCCAGGGAGGTTATTCTCCCTCTGTACTCGGCACTGGTGAGACCGCTCCTTGAATACTGTGTGCAGTTCTGGGCCCCTCAGCACAAGAAGGATGTTGACGCTCTGGAGAGTGTCCAGAGAAGAGCAACGAAACTGGTGAAGGGGCTCGAGAACAGGCCTTATGAGGAGCGGCTGAGAGAGCTGGGGCTGTTTAGCCTGGAGAAGAGGAGGCTGAGGGGAGACCTCATTGCTCTCTACAAATACCTGAAGGGAGGTTGTAGAGAGGAGGGAGCTGGCCTCTTCTCCCAGGTGTCAGGGGACAGGACAAGGGGGAATGGCCTCAAGCTCCGCCAGGGGAGGTTTAGGTTAGAGATTAGGAGGAAGTTTTTTACGGAAAGGGTCATTAGGCACTGGAATATGCTGCCCAGGGAGGTGGTTGATTCGCCTTCCCTGGGGGTGTTTAAGTTACGAGTAGACGAGGTGCTGAGGGACATGGTTTAGTGTTTTGTGGGAGTGGTTGGACTCAATGATCCAGTGGGTCTCTTCCAACCCCGTGATTCTGTGATTCTGTGATTCTGTGAAAACTGTTTTCCTTCACTGTTCACATGGTTCTCTAATAAAGAAGATCACCTGAATGATTATTAGTATTGAGTCTTAACATTGTAGTAGCTGAAACATCAATGCAAATCTGAAATGGCATACAGAAGAACTGCTATTATAATACCCTAGACATTTTACTTACTTGTAAGTTCTGGGTCTCACTTTACTGTTTTGGTCTTTCCTTGGAATGAAGTGGTTTGAGCTTGTGAAAGGTCCCTAGTGGCGAATTGTCTATTGCTTGACTGTTGCAAATGAAGCCCTGGGATCACTTCATAGCAAACAGTAGCCCTTTCTGTCAGCTAAGACTGGGGAGCTTGTTGTGCAGCTTTCAGACTTTGGCAGGGAATGAAAAAAGAACGAGGTAGCTTGTTAAGAGAAAGTTTAAGATGTGTGTTTGAAAATTTGCTAGTGTGTGATAAAAGCTGAAACAACCAGAAGAAACCTCCATTATTGTTCTGGTTTGACCTAAAGTAGAATCAGTTTTCTAACTTTGCAGCTATGTCTTGTCTAAGTAACTTCCATTTCTGAAAGTTAACTATGTTTTTCAGGCTGATAACACTTCTAGAGACACTGGTATGCAGAAAGGCCATTACTTACAATGAAGGCTGTCCATGAACTGAATGGAATGCTGTAAGCAAGAGGGTCACACCTGCAGGTAGGAGTGGACAGGATAAGTAATAAGTAATAAATGAGTGATACTAGGATGTTTTACATAACAAATGTAACCATATCATTAATGAAGATTTTTCCATATTGACTAAAGAACATTGACTATTACACTATTAACTATTTCACTATTTAACTATTACAAGTTAAAATATTAGTTGGATAAACAAGGGCTCCTTGTTTCCATGTGTCTGATAGATAACCCTTTGCCCATAAAAAAAAATACGGAGTGCCACTTCAGAACGTATCTACACCAGGTTCTTTGTGGAAACAGCCACTCTGTTTCTTTTTTGGTTTCTAGATCACATTGTGGTTTAAATAGGATCTGGGAACCCCCCTTTAATAATGAAGGAATCATCAATCATTAGGCATGTCTTAAGGTAATACTCACTGTGTGAGATTTTTTGTGCTTCCACAATTTCTAGTCAAGTCTTAGTTTGGAATGAGTTTTAGTATTGACACTATTGAATTGGTGAAGGAAACTAGGGTTTTTACCGCTGAAAAACTGGATGAATAATTGGAATTTACAGACTGCAAATAGTTCAAATTAATTTTTGGCAGTGGCCCAAGCTACAACCTTACTCAGGAGTTGTTTAGGAGAGTGCTATGTTGCACAGCCAGACACTGCCCTAGGGCCACTCTGAACAATCTGGCTGCATAGACAAGGAGATACTTGTATGCTCCTTCACGTCCTCTAATTCACTGTTGTGGGTGTGACTTCCATGTATTTGCATTTAGCAGTCACCAGGGAACTAGGGAAGGGTCTCAGAAAGAAATCAGGGAGCACAAGTTCAGTATTTTTCTCTAACAGCTGAATGCCATATTCATTCAATGAAAGAAATGTTTTCATGTCTGTTCTTCTGGACAAATTATTTCAAATATTTGATAGTAAGTTACCTCAGCTTCAACAGAAGTCATAATGTATACTCCCTTAGACTTAGAACCTCTGCCCCATCAATTTCATTTCATTAGCATTCTTAGTATTAGTCCTGGTTTATGCAAAAATTTCCTCAATTTTCTCCTACATTGTTGTTTTTAACTGGACTCAGTAAAGTCTGAGTGTATTTAGGGTATTGTGAGCATACCTCTGAGAATTTAGTTGCAAAATGAGGAGGTTATAAAGGATCTCAAGAGGTCATCGAGTCCATCCCTCTGCCTGAGGGCAGAATTATTTATGCTTATGTCATGCCTGACAGATATGTGTCAAACTGGTTCATGAAAGCTTTGATTGACAGTAACGCTACAGGTTCTCCAGGCAATCTATTCCAGTTTTCCAATATTCTTTTTAACCAAAAACTGTGGAGTGGTTTTGGTGTTGTTTTTCTAAGATATAATGCAATTATTTTAAACTGTAATTTAAACCATTTCCTGGATTATTTACTACTAATATTGAATACAAAATTACTGGTAGGTTTCCTTAGTCAAAATTATGTAGTCTCAAGGCTTTGGTACTTCATGCATCATATACTACCTTATGTCTTTTTGTCCCAGAAGAATTTTTATTAAAAAACTAAGACAGATTTAATTTGGTTTCCTGTAAATCTGCATAAAACCTAAAAATCTATAGTTTTCTTTCACAAACAGGAATATAGAAAACAGTTACACTGTATGCAGGTACCCAGGTGCTGGCAACCAGGTAGATGCAGGGGTGGTCTCTATGAGTAGAGGCCTGGGCTACCCTATGCTGGTCTCCAACTCACTGCAGGGCACTGCTAAGCCCCTCAGCCAAAGTCTATGACGCTTCAGGGAAAAAAAGGTTTAAGGTCAAAGCAGCAGGTGGTAGAGGGGTGAGTGAGGAAAAAAAGAGTTTTCATGAAGATAATTTAGACAGTATCTATCAGGTTAATAGGAATAAATGAGTGAGTATCTACATGAGGATGACATGGAGTTCTTCGTCCTCTGTGTGTGCCCCTGCTGTTGAACTCCAGGAACTGTCTGAAAGCTGAGATTCAGAAGTAGGGAGGTATTCACTAGTATACACTAGAAAAACATTTCAGCATTAAGGAAGATAATTCTTCTTAATGAAAAAAATATTATTGAAGTGCCTCTGATGAAAAATAAAGACAAAAAAATAATTTTAGTTGTTATTGGTTTACTTTTACATGAAATATCTGTTAGACTTCCTGTAGAAAATATTAAGCATGTGGTACTTAACCTTCAGAATTATCCATTACAAATGGGCCACAAAAAAAGAAACAAGAAAAATAATGATCATGAAATCATAAAATCATAGAATTGTTTAGGCTGGAAAATATTCTTAAAATCATATAGTCCAGTCCTTAACCTAACTCTACCAAGTCCACCATCAAACCATGTCCCTATGCACCACATCTACACTTCTTTTAAATACCTCCAGCAATGGACATTCCAGTACCTGAAGGGAATGTACAAGAAAGCTGGAGATTTTACAGAGGCTTGTAGTGATAGGACCAGGGGGAAGGCCTATAAATTGGAGAGGGGAAGATTTAGACTAGACATAAGGAGGACATTCCTCACAACGAGAGTGGTGAGGCACTGGAACAGGTTGCCCGGGGGAGCTGTGGATGCCCCATCCCTGGAGGTGTTCAAGACCAGGTTGGATGGGGCCATGAGAAGCCTGATCTAATGGGAGGTGTCCCTGTCCATGGCAAAAGGTTTGGAATTACATCATCTTAAAGGTCCTTTCCAACTGAAACCATTCTATGAATCAGTGGTGACTCAACCACTTCCCTGGGCAGCCTCTTCCAAGTTTTGACAACTGTCTTGGTGAAGAATTTTTTTCTAATATCCTATCTAAGCTTCCCAAAATGGCACAACTGGTGGTCATTTTCTCTTGTCCTATTGCCTGTATTTGGGAGAAGAGACCAACAACTGGCTTGGTACAACCTCCATTCAAGTAGCTGTAAAGAGCGTTAAGGTCTCCTCTCAGTGTCCTTTTCTCAAGATTAAATAACTCCAGTTCCTTCAGCTCCTCCTCATAAGACTTGTCCTCCATACCTGTCACCAGCTTTGTTGCCCTTCTTTGCACAGCCTGTAGCATTCCGAGGGGTTATTGTGACCCATGTGCAGGATCTGACACTTAGCCTTGTTCAACCCCATACAGTTCGCCTTGACTTGTCGATCCAGCCTGTCCTGATCCCTCTGTAGTTCCTTCCTTTCCTCACACAACACCCCCACACAACTTGGTGTCATCTGTAAATTCAGTAGTCTTGATCCACTCATCCAGGTCTTTGAGAAAGGTATTAAAGTAGTGTTGCATGAAGTGCAGCTTTCCACACTTACCACGCACTTGCATGCATAGGTTAGTGATTATTTTACTTAAAATTATCTATCTATGCATTAGCCATTTCTTTTATCTGCATTCATTTACATCCCTTTCCAGGTGTATTTTTTGACCTGATTATGAAAAATCTGTCAGAAAAGATCAGTAAGAAAAGTCTATGATAGTAGTAGAAAATGTTTTGGAGGAAGAAGAAACAGAGAAGAGTATTTATTGAAGTTGAACAGAATTAAAGGAAGAACAGAGAGGGGACACAGGGGAAATGTAAACTGTTCAAAAGAAAATTAATATTATGCTGAGGGTTATATATGCCCTATTTCTATAAATACATTGTGAGTAAGAAATAAATGAGCAAGCTTACACACAGCATACTGTGTGAATATTGAAGGAAGTGACAGAGGCAATAAAGAAAAAGAAAGAGCCAGCTGCAATGCATTAAATGTCAAGAAAAAAGGAGAGTTAGAATGACTGTAGAGCAAAGTGCAAAAAAGAATAGATAGAAATCATAAAATAGGATAACATAAAAAAGATAAAGTAAAACAAACAAAAGAAAGAATATGTGAAAAAAGATAGGAAGTTTCTCAGAGGCTGAGAAAAAATAAAAATGCTTCAAGTACAGGAAACAAAGAGGTCACTGAGACTGCAGAGAATATAAGAAGTAGCCAATTCATTTGCCTTGTATAACATCCTTGAGATACAACTAATCTGCGGGTGAGATAGGGCAAGACTCAATCATTTCAGGCAAAATTTCCAAGCAGCTAACATTATTGGCTTTCAAAGTATAATGTTGTTTTTCACATATCCTTCCACCCAAGATTCAATACAGTGAATACTCTTGAACAGTATTTGCTTATCTATTTTTGATATATGAAATAGCTGGAAGATATAAGGAATTGTTCCCTCTGATGTTCCTTTCGGTATGTTCAGGGCATTTTTTCCTTTTCTGATGTTCTCTGTTCATGCTTAACATTAAATATGAACCCAACTCCCAGTATTTTCTTTTTGAGTTTATAGGAAAGATGCATGAAAAATAAATGAGGTTTTGGCAGAAAGTTTATACCCGTATAGAAATTCTGGATGCAAAGGAATAATAATATCTGTAATTTTTATGATGCTGTTGCTTTAATATTAATTTATCTGTGCTAGAATACATAGTTACATTTGAAAAATGTAGATACAGAGTGATCACTGAAAAGGATTTGCATCAATTCTGCGTATTTCTAGGTAGTAGTTTTCTACTCTATTAATACTTGTAGTTCAGCTATTCAGATCTGATCATCCTAAACCAGCCATATATTTATGAAAGCTAGCACAAAAATACTCTTATCCTACTTGAATATTTGCCCCTTGATTTCTCAGTAATGGGAAATTCTAGTTTTTATTTCCATTATTCACAAATATCAACTTTATTTAAATGTTCTCCATAGCTTTTGCAAACTCCCTGGAAGTAGATGCATTATATTATTTCAGTAATTTACTGAACAAGATGAGAAAGAGGTCTTCCATTGGAAGTGTTGCAATGGCTAAAATGTCAGTCCAAGACCTATGGAGAGAAATTAATTGCCTTATTTAACACTAAATTTGTTTTAATCCCAAGGTTTGACTAAATTATGTGCTGGAATGATCAAATGGCTGAAAACTAACAAGGGATTTGGAAATTCTAAATTTGATAGATGGGCTCAGAAAGAAGAAACAGATGTTTTATGTCTGTTAAAATCCCCTAATCAAACAAAATCCTCCTTCCATGGATGATTCATTTCCACAGACAGAACAGCTAGATTTGTTTTATTGTAATACAATACTCACTCTACTGATAATCTCAGACATTACACATTTCTATTTTCTATATGTTCTTTAGTACAGAACATTTATTCTTTCAGAACAATTTTGTACCAGTGCACGTGAGTTGTTGGTTAGGTTTTAAATATGGAAGATCATAATACTGATCAAGTTATGTTTATTGACTTCATACATGTATTTCCATGCATATTTTAATATCTTGGGTCCACACAAATTAATAGAAAACATTACCTTGTGTTTGCTTGGGCCATGATTTTTAAACATACTTTTTATATTAGCTTTGAAGCAAAAGTCCTGGTGTGGAAAATTAGCTCATAGCGTGAAATGAGTTAGTTCAGCACCAAGTTCATGCATGAGAAAATCACCTGCTCAGTTTTGCATCCTGAAGTGTTGTAATCCTAATAGTTTTGGGATTTGTTTTTGATTTTGTAGGAACAGGGTATTTAGTTCTAGCATGAGGTGCCTGAATGAATACTCTGAAGTTTAGTTTAAAGTTCAAAAAAACTACCTTGATCTCATGTGATAATCTGTCTTTATTTCTGGCAAACTGTGCTTTGTCTTTAGTGAAAGTTCAGTATTTACTCTGAGTCAAAATAAAACCACCAAATTCATTATCTGTGTGTACTGAAGCTATATTCAATGTGCATCTCCAGAAGACAGAACTCACTGTAGCAATGGACATTAAACATTAATGTTATCTCAGTTTTGTACATCTGTCATTATGCTGGAAGACTTTTAAATGAAAAAAACTCTTTCTCTTAGAACACATGGTTATTTAGTGCATTTTAATGCGTGGTATGAATAGTGGTCTGGAAAAAGACAGTATTGTTCCTTTCTATTTTTCATAAGAGTGTTTTCAGTCTACTGAATGTAGAGGCATTGTATTCATTGTACATAGCTCTTTGAGTTTTTATCCTTAAGAGTCCTCTCATGAGCAAAAGAAGAGATAATTTACACAGCATATATTTTTTTATTTTTGTCAAAGTTGGTGAAATAATGAAAACCGAGAAAAAAAGTATTTCTTGATTCTGGCATCACACAAAGGGTTTAACTCCCTCAATTTCTCAAATGTGTCCAATACTACAAAAGAAGGAAGGAAAAAAAACCCCAAGTATTATCATCATTATCACAATAAAAGGTTGCCATGTCTATTAATAAGATATGTTATTCAGAAATATTTTACAACTATTTTACATTGAAGTTTGTGTAAACGGTATTAAATTAAAACCCTTTACTTTCCTCTTGTCATATAATAATCTATTATCATTACGCTGTTCATGAAGATTGAGAATATTGTTCATGTTCAACTGATACTTCAAGAACAACCCCTTTCTGTTCCCCCATCCTGTCCCATTTTTATCTCCCTGCCCTGCTCTGTCCAAAGTTGCCCTAGATTGTTATAATCCACTCTTCCCATCTTTCTTACTGAACTCTAGGTGACTACCATCAGAGATAAATGTCAAAGAAACACATTTACACCACGTTTCTTCTGGTAGTGGATTTATACATGATCCCTTGAAATCATCGATACCCAGATGGGTTCTACTCTGTTCTTTCATGAAAAAGAAGAAAATTCCCAAGAGAATTATGCTTCTGTGGGCAACTTGAAGAAACAGATTTTAGTAGAATGAAAGTATGAACACATTAACTACATTTAAATTGGACATGAATTGTTTGCACATGAAAGAGGTAAAAGCTGCAGCAGTAATGCCTCAGTGGAAATAAACAGCAAAGAATAGCCTGAATCTTTGTGATACTTATGGGTTACTAGAAAGAAATTACAATACAAATGCTTTGATTCTCTAGTATTTGCCATCTTACATGTCATACATTTTCTTGCCCCTCAGGACTTAAACATACTTCCTGAAAATCTGCCCTCTACTTGAAAACATAGGAAGAGTTACAGTGACTGAGACCAGATTTCCTCCTTTGTTTTGAACTCTGAGACTTAGTGAAAGTGCATAGGGAAAGTGAAAGGAATAAAACACAACATTCCTTGTTACACTTCTCTGCTTTCTAGCAAATAAGACTTCTTTTTTTTTTTTTTTTTTTTTTTTTTTTTATTTTTTTTTTTTTTTTTTTTTTTTTTTTTGTGAGAGTCAGAAGCAGCTTAAGCCCTTGGAATCTACCTGAATTGGACCGAGCATGGTGTGGACTGAGAAGTTTCAGGGAAAATTTAATTTGCAATTGCAATACAAAATGTGAAGTTTATGCATAATTAAATCAGTTTAATATGTCGTTATATTCTCATGGCATTATATTTTAAGCAATCTTATCCCAAAAATTAAAAAGAAAACAGGGATCTTCTTGGGACATGGGAACATTGCTCATTCCTATGCTGAAAATCTTGAAATTTACAAGTCCCATTTTCTGTGCAAGTCCTTTAAACAGTAGGTTGTTTGATAAACTGCACGCATTGTCTGCAACACAAGTGACTTGCTTTAGATGAGAATTTCATATTTTGGTACTCTGCATTGATGAAAGTAGGAGGTTTTTTTAGGTGCCTCAGGTAAAGTGCTTATTCATTATATGGTCAGCAGGGATCACTAAGTGATTCTCAAGTCTCCCACAGAGTCTCACTCAATTAGGCAGATAAAATCTCCCCTTGAAAGCCTTAAGGCTCTTACCTGTCTTCTGTGGTTATATAAGGAATAAAAACACATAAATGCCTATTGTGGTTTTCGAATCTAACTGCAAAGGAAAGGTGAAGGAAGCAATAAGTTTTTATAACTTTCCTGTTCTTAACAGTATGAAAAAACCAACTCAAATTAACTATCTTCCTCACTGCTCCTACTTGACTGAAGCAAGAATGATATCCTGTTCCCTAAATTCTTTCTGAATCAGAAAAGTAAATGTAACTGTGGACACTACACAATATATTAGCTGAGCAGTTATTATAGACAAGGTTTTGGTTGCCTGCTCTGTACATATTCAGAAGTACATAAATTGTACATGTAAGTGCTTGAAATACATAGCAGCAGGCCGCCCCTTGAGTAACTCAAGCAATTACGAGAATGTAACTGGATTTGATCAGTGGACTGAAATACCTGAATATCAGAAAAAATCATTTAGGTACTATTTTGGTTAACACTCACATTTTAAATCTCTCAACAGCTGTAGTGCTGTGCTTTCAGCACTCCTGGGTCTATTGATATGTTAATCAAAGGAATTTGCTTGAAGATTTGTGAGTAGAGGATGAGAGTTTTTATTGTGGTGATATTGAAGACCAAAGCTAAAAGTTGAATTCATGTCCCCAATCAATGAAGGAGATCATGCACAATACAATGCAACCAGAAATAATGTTATTTGCTATACACTGTTGTTTTGATACTTAATCTGTTGAATTCATAAATGCAATAGGATTTCCTAAAGAATTTTTTTTGCATTTCTGTAATCTAACTTTAAATGTTTCACTTTTTCAACTGTTTCTAAAACTTCAAAGATACTTGTCATGATTCCACACATGGATTCTGTATCAGTCTTTTGTATTTTTAATAATGTCACTTCAGAGTGAACAAGCAATTTGCCTCCCCAAGTTGCTGCTACTTCTCTCAAGACTTTTTTTTTTTTGGTGGAAGGTTTCTCTTTTTTCCGTGTTTATGCACATGGAATATGCACACGGAATGATGCTATTGCAGGATAAAGATCTGGATTCCTCCTGCAGAATTTATATTTAACTCAAATAAATGTTAGTTTTCCTTTTAGCATGAATCAAAAAAGAGGAATGGGAACAAACAGGATAAATACATAAGTGTTCGCAACATATTAAACAGCAAACAGTTCAACAAACATCTCCAATATGACTTTGTACTTCAACCCTATAGTTGTTTCATCTGTGCCTGGACAAATCTGGATCTTTTCTAAACAAATAACTATATCATACTGTATCACAATTTTAAATACCATTTTGCTTGCTGAGATATGATTAATTCCAAAAAAAAGGGAAGCATTTCTTACCATATCGTTAT
>WAAB01014863.1:0-11101 GCA_013389865.1 Piaya cayana | reverse complement strand
CTCCCCTCAGCCTCTTCATAGAAAGCACTGATAAAGTTCTCCACTCTGTCGAGAGCAGAGGGTCCTTATGGTGATCTGTGGTAGCAAAGACTATAAAAATTCCAGCAGAATGAGTCTGTGTCAGGCAGCTGGAGCAATATTTTATGAAAACAATTGTGAAGGTTTGGAAGATACCCATGCTTTCCTTTCTCTGTAATATCTCCTGTTCCATCATCCAGACAAGAGGATGGAAACTCTGAGAAACTTGTTGGAAGCAGTGAGTGCTGGCTCCTCTAGGAGGGACTGGGAGCCTGGTGTGATAACCTGCAGAGTCCAGCCCCATAGCCTCTGAGAGGGTAGGCCTGGGGACAGGTGGCAGTTTGGACCCCCTCAAGTGATAGTGCGGGTGCCCACAGGCCTTAAGAAAACTATCAGTCTGAATGGTCTTCAGGAGTGCCATCTCCAGCTTCACTTCGGCACAGGCTAATAAACACGTTGCTGCTTAATCTAATCGTACACACTAATTCATGCATTCCATCCCTGCATGCTGTCACTTGGAAGGGGAGAGCATTTGGTTGTTTGAGTTGTTCTGGCTTGACAAAGATGAATAGTAGATACTTTTATCCTGTGTCTCTCTGCCTGTGTGGCTACTGATAGACTTCCTTGACTGTCACGGTGTGCTGTCCCGCTGTAGCATGAATGTTCCTCCAGCCAGATCTAGAGTAGGTGCAGCAACTGTTGGGGCAGTAGACGTTGTTGCCTAGTTGATTACTCCAGATGGGAATAACTGCATAAAGGCCCAGGATGTTTTAGTTCAGAGGAAGGGATTATTAGATGAGATTCTTCATAACATGCTAGAGATGTGCAGTTGAAGTATGGAAGAGATTCCTGCAAAGGCTTGCACAATCTCACATAGGCTTTGTCACTGACAGTGCTTGGTTTTTTGTTGTGTTTGAAGCAGATAGTCTTTTTTTTTTGTTGTTTTGTTTTTGTCTTACTAAATTTCAGCTTGCCAAGCAGTGATATGGATTTTTTTTTGCCTCTTGTCCTGGAGTCATGATCTTATAGCTTCTCTTAACTGTCCAGAAGTCCCCGGCTGTGAGGTCAGCTTGGGATCCAGTGATTTTGAAATTTATGAATCTCTCCTCACATGTCTGTGAATGTTGCCTTTGTGACCTTATGCAGAGTCAAATATCACTTCAGTTATTTTTGGTAGCTGTTATTTCAGCAACAGCATTTCTACCTGAATCTCTAAGCAACAGCATTTCAGTAGGACCATGATTCATTTCTGAATGATGGATTTTCTTGTAAAGCTTCCTTTCTTTTTGGAAGCACATTTAGTATGGAAGAAACAGAAATGGGTTTAACGTTCCCAAGCTTTTGATTTCTTTTACTGACTGTTGGCTCCTCTGTTTGTTGTGGTATGTGGAAGTTAAGAAGGCACAGCTGTGTCTTCACAGATGATATTAAAGTGCATAACCTAGTTAATCTTGCCAAGGTACCAGCTGTCTGGTAACCTTTTCCTCCAGCTGAACATCAGGGCTCAGTCCAGGAGACCAGTTGCTGCATCCTCCACCCACTTTGAAGATAGGTGAGAGCTGGACTTAGTACAGCAGAAATATGGTATAAACTGTAAATGGCCACACAATTCAAGCAGTAGACCTTGAACTTAACTGCCCAATCAGATGTTTGGTTCAGTTTCAGCTGCTGCTTGACCAAGGGCAGCTGAAACAGCTTTCATGTCCCGTCTTGGAGAGAATGGTGCTAGCAAGTCATGTGCAGTGGCAGTCACATTGCCTCACTTGCAGTACGGTATGACCAGCCTTGCACAACATAATCTGGTGAGACATGGGGCATGTGCGCACTTCTGCTGTTCAGAAATACCCAGCCTCACAAGCACTGTGGATTTATGCACCTCTGGTCTACATCTTGAAGAACTGTAATTGATGTGTGGTATTGCAAAAAGGATGAGTTGCTCTAACCTAAGATAAAATGAGAGATAACAGCGCATGAGCTACCCTCTATTAGCTGCCTTGTGTGTCTGCACATGCTCAGTGGTGAAATGGGATGTAATTAACTCTTCTTTGAAGGAAAATCTAGTGGGAGGTGTCCCTGCCCATGGCAGCGGGGTTGGAGATAGATGATCTTTAAGGTCCCTTCCAACTCAAACTATTCTATGATTCTATGAATGAGCACTGTGCTTCTAGGCACATCTGACATTTGACTCAGAGTAACTGTGATATATCTGATACGTTTTGTGTCCCTTCGTTGCCTCGCCTCACAGTATCCCACTTTTCTTGGGAAGGCATTTCATTTTCCAGAATGCAGCAGACAGCATGATTGGTGTTTGTAAGGACTGCAGGTAAGGAGTTCAGGGCAGTCATTGTGGTATTTTGAAACCTGGATTAAAAAGCTGAGGCAAAAGTTACTTGTCTTATGGCTACATCAGTGTGAGTAAATTAACATGATTAGGACCATTCTGTGCTACAGGTGCCCACTGCCATGGAAAAGCCTGCATCCATACTCTGAAAATCTCCTTTTCTCCAGATGGGGCTGCAGACAAGTTGGGAATGATGCACAATGCATGCTCACCCTGAAATGTGCCTGAGAACTGCCTGGCTGATGGAAACCTGTCATGGGCTGAAAGCAAACTAGGGATGGCTCTGTCAAAAACTTATTGGAATTCAGGGATTTAATTCCAGTGCCCATGAACACCATGCTGGTATTTAATTTGCTAGGATAGCTCTGGTCTGAAAACTGTCCTAAAAAGATTTTGACAAGTTTAGTTTTTCAGAATTACTAGGCTTTAGTAAGTGTTATAGTTCGTTTCTACTCATGTTAATTAAGCAATCTAAATTCTGATGTCCTATTTTTAGCACAATCTGTGATGGTAAAATTGGAAGAATTGTATGTGCAGATTTCAAGCACGAAACCCTTACACTGAATAAACAGTCTGTGGGGAAAAAAATCTAAGTTTATGGAAGTGTTATTTAATTTCTTATGATTTTTTTTAATAGAATATTCTATGTGTTGAATATGAAGCTTCTGATTATTTTCTGGATGGCTTTAAAAGTTTTGGGTTTTTTTGTTTGTGGTGGTTTTTTTTGGTTTTTTTTTTTTTGCAACTGAAAGTTCAATTTTTGGTTTTTGTTTAAATTGGGTGTTTTATAAGGGAATATTCCAGTGCATAGGATAAGCAAACTCAGAGCAATTACATTCCAGAAGGGGTTAAAACAAAAAAAATATGCTGTAAATTTAAGGTTTCATGTTATTGCTACATGTTCCAAGCAGTGCTTAAATGGCTGAGAAACTTCTATAAGAGCATTGAAAAGAAGCTGGGTACTTGGCTGAGAAACTAAGAAAATAAACTATAGATAGTTTCTTCTTAGGTTTGATGGACAAGGAATGTGCACTAATGCTTGTATGTATTTTAGTAAGATTTTTGTATTTTTAATAGTAGAATTGTTACTTGAATGTTGAAATATGTTGAGTTCACACTGGACTAAGCTTAAGTGCTGTGGAAATGTGCCTCCTAGTTCAGAGGAGAAAAGGTAATAAATAACAATCTGCAGAAGAGTTAAAAGTTGAAGCCTTAAATGTGATCAGTATTTGCAGAATTGTAATGTGGTAAAAAATTGTGAGAATGTGAAGTGGTTGCCAGTTTTTTGCTGCTGAGTTCTGTCCCGCAGCCTTTGGCAGAGCTGATTATGGGAATGCAAAAGTAATTTTGCTTGGTTGGTTGATGGAGGTTGTTTTCCTCGTTTGTTTGTTTGAGAGAGGAGTTTGTGAAATGTGGAAAACACAGTTCCTTTAGGCAAGGCTTATTGCTTAGTACTTCTAAAAATATCAAGAATGGAAGAAATTAATTCTGTTTCCTCAGAATTGAGAAAATTGGATTTTTGTTCCCCCTAAAAAATAGCTTGTATCCTTAAAGCAGAATAACTGTTATTTGAAACTTCTTCAGAAGTCTTTCAGGGAGCACTTATTTGTGTATTTGTGTACACACAAGTATGTGCCATTGGTGTGCAGCATTAAATTGTGATTTAAAAAATGGAGTGACCATATATATTCCAAATATTCAATTAACAATGTATGGAAAAAGAATTTTTCTTCAGAGAACAAAAAAAAAAATTAAAATCTCAAGGTGCCATTTGTAGGTTGAGAAAAAGATCAATTTTAATAATACTTGGAAACTGAAAAAGATATATAAATGAAGCAGCCGTTCACCGATGTGCAGGAATTGCGAGTCACTCTCTGATAGGCAGAGACATGGGATGAAAGATGAAAATAACTGTCCATCACTCATGAAGTTTTGTCAGTCTGTTGGAAATCCTGTGGTAGCCCATGAATGTTTTCAACCACCAAGCCTGAGGGACTGTGACCTTTCCAAAGTGACGTGGGGATGTGCCTTGGATTTTGATGAACAGGAGAGAGCGTTGGCACCCCTGAAATGCAGTTATTCTTGCTCTCTGCAGGGGTTTGATCACTGCCTCACATTCTCCTGGCAAGGTACTCCAGCTCTTGGTGTGGTTTTATGATGTGGCCAACAGTATGGATTGTTGTCAACTGCCTGGAGAGGAGCAGATGCTGAGAGTTTTGGACAGGTTTATTTTTAGTGAGATCTGGAATAGATGTATTGAACTGCAGAGATGGTGAGAGTCAGTGCTTTGTGGTCCATCTGCAGTGATTGGTACCTTTGGGGAATCAACGTGCTTGTGGTGCATTGGGACTGTGGATGAAAACAAGTGAACTAATGTCTCACTCGTGTTTCTTTCTACTTGATGAAGTAGCCCAGTGAGATGGATAAATGCTGTGTGACTGACCACTCTTACAGAAAGGTGACCAGAAGAGCATATGTCACAGAAGTGTTGTCAGTAAGCTTAGCTGAAAGAGGCTTCTTCTCATGGTTCATTTACTTACTTATTTAAAATGCATCTTATGTGTTCGTACAAGAGTTTTGCTCCCTATGCCATCATGACTGGTTTTGTAACTGCTTAATGTAGCTTGATTTGTGAGGTGCATCTGTTAGACCCAATTGCTTTCATTTCTTTTTCTTATTTTAGATGTGCGTAATAAAATTTTAATGCAAGTTTTCCGGTAATTAATTTTACTTGTTCGATGCCGTTGTGATGTAACTGATGTACGGCATAGTGCTTTGTAATGTATTTGTCTAGTTCAGCTCTAGGATATACAGATTTTCTTTGACTTTGCTCTGGATACCTAATTTTAGGTTCTGAGCCAGTCATTTGGCTGCATTTAATTTGTCTTAGGTGAGGTTATACATTGATGCCCAGTTATAATTTTCCTGAAAACTTAAATTGCTCTCATTACCTTTTGGCAAGTTGTCCTAGCTCAAGGGAGAAGCAGCACTGTAAATAATAATACATGAGATGTCAAGTGAAATTGGATTACTGCTCAGTCATTGTTTTCACTGTCATATGAAGATGAGTTAGCAGCTAATGAGTTTCACTGGTTTGCATTGTACCCACTGACTGATTAGGCGAGTTGAATAATGAGCGTCAGCCCCCTAGAAGAAAAGATTTTAATGCACAGGATGTCAATTAGGATCAATGCTACTTTCAGCTTCAATTAACTCTGCTGAGAGGCAAAGGATGTAAGAAAGATGACCAAAGAGCAGATTGTGTATCAGTACATCAAAAATGTGTGATTTAATGATGTCCAGAGTTTGGGCTGCTGAATTTGAATTCAGATCACATGCAGAAACACCCAGAATTCCAGCTCTAGATGCTGCTAGTTGATTTACTGACTTTAGGAAAATTTTTATACTCATCTGCTTCGAGGCAACTGAAGCTCGTAATTAGATGGAATTGCCTGCAGTGTTTGAGTAATGTAAAGATGTAGCAAAATCAGCAGGAAATGAAAATGTAAATAAAGAGTAGATAAAAAGTATTGCTTTTTCAGCAAAATAAAATATGTTGATAAGATCAAAAGAGTAGAAAAATATCTGAAAGCTGTAGTGAATACATAGATCTGAGCTCAGAATATCATGCTATGCTGAAAAGCTTAATATTTGCTGTTGGTATTTTTATAGTTACAGAGCTGTATGTGGCAGGAACAGTTAAAACAATAGTACCACTTTAAACTCTGCTGGAACTAGGAAGGTGTGACCTCGTTATTAAGTAATATATATCTTAAGTTTGTACATCTTTTCTGTTGTATATTTTTAATAAGCATTTACTTGCTTTTGCTCAGTAGTTTTCTGTAATCTGATAAAGCATCAAATGCTTGTGGGAGCCAAGTTGCAAATATCAACTTCAAGCTGAGATGCTAAGATCACACAAATAGTTTGTTCCTTTGTTCCCAGGAGCACAAAAAAGGCTCTGCAGAAGTAATGTGAGGTAACTGCATTTGTAGCAGGTAATATCAAAGGCAGTGCTTATTTTCAAAAGTCACAATCGTTTCTTTTATATCCCCACTGTATTTGTGGGTTAGGTTAGACTTTTGAAGTATGAAAAATGTGCTCATTGACCAATTAATCTCTTCCTAACATGGAATACTCTGAAAGTATGTGGGTTTGTGTGGCTAGTGAGCCCTAGAAGACTGAGACCTCATGAACCCAGTGGTGATAGCTGACGTGGTACTCATGATAAAGCGATTTACAGATGCTTCTAGGAGAGCTGGTGTCTTTAATAAAAAGGATAAAATAGTTAAAATACTGCTCTAACCTTTGTAACTTTTCCCTCATGTTTGAGTTACAGTTACATTGCATAATTAAAAAATCCTTATGGCGTGGTCACTGCATAGAGTTAATAGAAATTTTTATGGAGAATGGGAGGATAAGGTGGCCATAATTATTTTCATTAATCTAGAGGTTTTTTTAAGGAAACTAAATAACCATGCAATATAGGAGTCTTTTTATGTGAGAGATAAAGCTGTGAAAAGAACCCAGTAGTTCCTCAAAGGAAAACCTTGTAAAACTTTAAAGGAATAAGCACACAAAATTAATTCTAGAAATTGGGACAGGGATCTAGTCTATGTAATCTGAATTTCTTTAAGTGCTGGTTGACAGTGACTGAACATAAGCCATCAGTGGCCCAGGTGACTAAGAAGGCCAGTGGCATCTTGGCTTGCATCAAAAGCGGCGTGGCCAGCAGGACCAGGGACGTGATTCTGCCCCTGTACCTGGCACTGGTGAGACCGCTCCTTGAATGCTGAGTTCAGTTCTGGGCCCCTCAGCACATGAAGGATGTTGAGGCTCTGGAGCGAGTCCAGAGAAGAGCAATGAAGCTGGTGAGGGGGCTGGAGAACAAATCTTACGAGGAGTGGCTGGGGGAACTGGGGTTGTTTAGCCTGGAGAAGAGGAGGCTGAGAGAAGACCTCATTGATTTCTACAGCTGCCTGAAAGGAGGTTGTGGAGAGATGGGTGTTGGTCTCTTCTCCCAAGTAACAAGTAATAGGGTGGGAGGAAATGGTCTCAGGTTGCATCAACGGAGATTGGGCACCAGGAAAACTTTCTTCACTTGAAGAGTTCTCTGGCACTGGCAGAGGCTGTCCAGGTGGGTGGTTGGTTCACCATTCCTGGAGGTATTTAAAAGACAGATAGAGTTATAGGATCATTAGGTTGGAAAAAGCAGAGATCATCACCTGCAGCCATACCTGTCTGCTACTAAATCATGTCCCCAAGTACCTCATTTACCCACCTTTGAGACGAGATGCTCAGGGGCAGGGTTTACTAGTGGACAGGTACAGTTGGAGTCAATCTCGGAGGTCTTTTCCAACCAAATGGTTCTATGGTTTTAAATGCATGTTCCTTATGTGATCAGTTAAGAGTTTGCTTTCAGGAGGAGGGAGTTTCTAAAAACGTTTTGCTTGTACTATTCTGCTTGCTGGCACTTGGCTTCAGCAGGAGGTGTGAGAGATGCTCATCAGTAGACATAGTCATCGGGTGGTGTAGGCACGCTCCCACTCTAGAAGCTGGGCAGATCACTGCTGTGATGAGGTATTTAAGTCTTGGAAGACCTTTATAAATGTTACACTACTGTTACTGCAAGTCTTATAAAGGTAAAAAAGTAATCTTTGCATGAAATGTTTACAACTAACCTAGAAATGGAAGATAGGAAGGATGAAGTTGTGTGTGTGTACATATGCATACATGTACAGGCATGTATTGTCCTGACTGTTGAAGGGATTGCTGATAAGGAAAAGGTAGAACATCTGTGCTCAGGTGTACAGATAAGATAATGTGAAAGGTTAGTGGAATTAGCAATTTTACTTTGTTTTAATTTATTTGAGGAAAGGGAGGTATTTCACTCCTCCTTCCTCTCTCAGGTATGGAGAAGGAACCTTTCCCTAGAACTGAGCTGGTCTGGGTTGACAATCTGGGCTGTGTTGGCTCTCCTAGAAAGGGCTGTGAACAGGTTGACCTCTCATGAATTGCCGTTACAAAAATTAAAGGGAGAGAACAGTCACTCTCTTCTTTCCTCAGTGGAGCATGATACCATACATTTATATCTCTGAAAACTGATACATTTTTGCTAGATGTTTTAAAAGGGCTTTATGATTATATAACAGATGAAGAATTCTAGGAGCATTCCAAGACTTCTGATAACACCGCTTCACTCCCCTTGTATAGTCATTGAGCATTGGCTGCTTTCCTGTAGTAGGAGAACTTGCTCTGGAGAAGTGTTTTTAAGTCAGGGTACATGGATGGTATTTGTGCTTAAGTAAAAACTGTATTTTTCCTTTAAAATTTCTTTGCAATGAGTTACTGTGGTACATAGCTTAAGATAGATGTTCCCCAAACTGCTCTTGCTCTATCAAATAACAAGTAATCGTTGGTCATTCATGTCTGTTACTAGTAAGAATGCTCCACAATATATGCTCTTTTTTTTGGTTAAAAATTTAACTTGCCTGGAGCATGGATCATTTCTAGAGGAAGGTATATTATGTTATGTTCCTGTAGTGTTCAAGGCCAGGCTGGATGAGGCTTTGAGCAACCCAGTCTAGTGGAAGGTGTCCTGACCTGTGGCAGGGGACTTGGAACTGGGTGATCTTTGAGGCCCCTTCTGACCCAAATAATTCTATGAGTCTACGTAGTGCTGCTGAGAGGTATTTTTAAATGCCCTTACTCATTAAAACAAAACCATAAACATTGTTTCAGACGTGGACTTCTACAATTATCTTTTTTTGTACTTGTTACGGAAAAATTGATATTAAATCTTTCCATTATAGTTCTGTTTTTCCTTATGAAATTTAATTAATTTTTTAGTGTATTTAAAAGTCAGTTAGATATTATACTTGCACTGCTACTTCTGCATGTTGTTGGCAGAATGCTGGGGAGTGACACTTTAAACAGAATGGGCAGCTGGAATTAAAGACCCTGTCATGTCTGATGTCAGTTTTTGTGATCATTGCTATCACTTGTGTATCATTATCTCTAAAGTAATTAATTGTGTTCACAGCTGTGTCTTCTACTTAAGCAAATGGATGATATGTTTGTACTTATTTTTGAGCTTTCTGTTCTATTAGCCCCCCTCAAAATAAAATCCCACCAAAGCCCAAACAAGAACAACAAATTACCAAACAACCTTTCCTCTTTTGCCAGTCATGATGATGTTGAGAGGTGTGTAGAGGGCTAAGACAAACGTTGTGGTCAAGAGTAATCCCACCACACCGAGCAGCCAAAATTAATGGTGTGGGACCTAAACTCAGTAGCACTCTTTGGACATGCCCCTTTGTTGACTACAGAAGGAATTGGGAGGCAACTCTGTTTAAAGTTGATATACTTAAATGGGGTGAAAGCGAGCCCTGTGCTTTTAGACTGTTCTCCTGTTTAGGATTTGGGAGCACTTTGCAGGACCTGCATCGCAGCCTGTCCATGCCCAGATTTAATGTTGGGGTTAGCCCTGAGCACACACTATTCTTTCCCTCTTCTTTTGTGTCTCCTTCCAACCTGACTCCTGGTTTCCAGGAAGAGGAAACTTTGGTGTGAAGGTTGAAGAAAGATGTATTGTGTTCAGATCAGGTCCTTGTCTGAATAATCTTACAGCCCACTGGAGAACATGAATACTCAGCAGTGTAGGTGTAGCCTAAAAAGCAGGGAAATCTGTTGATGGATCACAAAGCAGATGATCCATCTTGATGGGTGAAGATCTTGTATACAGAAAATGAAAGAATGGTATAACACAGTGGAGATAAAATGACTTTGGCATGGAGGAGAACCAAGAAACTTCTATTTTACTTCATTTTTTACAGAACCACACACTCACTGACAATGCAGTG
This sequence comes from Piaya cayana, assembly GCA_013389865.1. NCBI lineage: Eukaryota > Metazoa > Chordata > Aves > Cuculiformes > Coccyzidae > Piaya > Piaya cayana. The sequence continues at coordinate 880 of WAAB01014863.1, read as the reverse complement.
CCTAAATTTTAGGGTTTATTTCCTTATTTGAACCAGTGGATTCAGTGTTGAAATGGTTGCTGAATGGCATTTAATTTCAGTCTGCTGGAAGTGGTGTGGGAGAGCAAAACCTTTATTTTGAGGAAGTGATCTCACATGCTATTTTTGAGGTAACATAAGTGCATGGTTGTGCTTCAGTTAGGATGGTCAAGGCCGGATGCCTACTCAGCTTATTTCATTAGGATGATGAATTTAGAGGAGGTCTGTAGAAGTAGGTGGTGACGGTGAATTTTAAGCACAGGAAGCAGCTGAGGCTCAAAGAGCTTCAGAGTATTCACTATAGAAATACAATATGAAGAAACGAGTCTCCAACGTAAAAGACTGTGATATTTCTCTGCTAACCTAAATAGATTTGTGTTTGCTTCCTTCCTGAGAAACAAATCTGCCTGTGGTTGTGAATACCGATTTCTCCATGCACCATTTGAAATTTTTCCTGTGGTAGTTTTAATAATTCTGGCTTACAGATGGAGGAAAGTAGTTGAAAGCCTAGGACTGTTAATTTTGTCACTAGTCCTTATGAATGACGCCTCTGTATAGCCCACAAACATTCTTACTTGCCCATATTTTTTTTCATATTCGCATTCAGGGTCATGCTCAGGAACATGATTTAGTGGCAGGTAAGAATGGTTGGACTGGATGATCCAAGAGGTCTTTTCCAACCTGGTGATTCTATGATTCCCTTTTACATGAAGCATCATATTTCTACAAATGCAAACCTTACGAAGATCTTGAATTAAGAACCTTTATTTTTTTTAAGTACAAAGGGCAATTCTGACTGCTACAGTTTACCTTGTAATTGCTAAATATGCTTGTGGAATGCTAACAAACATCTGAAAATCCA
>WAAB01014861.1:14938-60081 GCA_013389865.1 Piaya cayana | reverse complement strand
GAGGGGGGGATAGGGGAAGGGGGGAAGAGGGGGTAGAGGAGGGGGTATTGAGTGAAGAAGAGGATGAAGGAAGGGGTATGGGGATGAAGGAAGGGGAAAGGGGGTATTGGATAAAGGAAGGGGTATGGGGGGATATAGAAAGGGATGTTGCATAAAGGAAGGGGGTAATGGAAGGGGTACTGGGTAAGGGAAGGGGGCACAGCGTAAGGAAAGGGGGCATAGAGGCATAGGAAGGGGTATGGGCTGGTGAAGGGGGTGTAGATATGGGGCAGCGAAGGGGACATAGGATGGGACCCCCAGCTGCATCCCCCACCTGGGAATTTGCCTTCTCGCTGTCCCTGCATCACCCCAGCCCTGGGTAGCTTGGCAGCAATTCCTCCCTTTCCCCGCAGTGATTAAAAGCGATCGGAGCCTTTTCTTGCCTCTTGGTTTTTGAGTTTGAGAATCTCTCAAAAAAATCTCTTTTCTTTGCTTCGCTCCTGGTGTCATAATTTAATTTATGTGCTTTAATTTTCCTCGCGGAGGAAGTGGTTTCTGCTCCGCTGAGCTCTGTGAGCAAGTCTAATAAAACCTTTCTAGCCTAACGTGTAACGCAGGATGTCGTTTGCTAAACTGGAAAGCTCGCATGATTTCCTGCGTTTTAAGTGGTGAGATTGAGTTACTTGGAGCATTAAGAAGGAAAAAAATATCTCTGATAGATGTTGTACAGAAAATACCGAGGTAGTAAAGTTCTAAATCCTGGGGTTTGGGATCCTGGGGTGTAGCAGCTGTTCAGGTGGAGCTGATGGCACCTGGAATCTTGGCTGCTGAGGACATAGAGCAGGTCTGTGACTGGAGCCTTCTGGCTACAGGATTGTCCCATCCCTGGAGATGTTCAAGGCCAGGTTGGATGGGGCTTGGAGCCCCTGATCCAATGGGAGGTGGCCCTGTTCGTGGCAGGAGGGTTGGAACTGGATGGGCTTTAAAGTTCCTTTCAACCCAAACCATGTTATGGTTTAACTGCAGCGGAGGCTTTGGTGTATGGGGCTCCCTTCCACCTCTTCCATGTGGCTGATGCCACCAGGCTCACCGCTGAGCAGGTTGTTCTTGGCCTTGGGCAGAGCCTGGCACGGCGGGTGTTGACGTGGTCAGGTTCCTGCGCAAGAAGGAGCTTTTCCCTCCCAGGGAGCCGAGTGTTTGCGGATCAGCGCAGCTCGGCCCTGGGAGCTGCCTGGGCAAACAGGGCGAGAGCTGCCAGGGTTGTCACTGAGATTGAGTGATGGTGTGGTTGGTCTGGGGACAGTTGCTGGGAACAGTTTCACCTGGTGACTCAGTTGTTGTTTGAGGCGTGTTGTCCTCTAAGAACTATGACCTGCTTCGCAAACCTGCTGTTACCACAATTTCCCTGTAAGGAGCGCTCAGGTTGGCTCGTGAGCCATTGACAACTGCGCTTAAATGATGTTTGTTCCCCTGAGGTGAGCGGTGAATGCGAGCTGGGCTCTTCCCTTGCCTCTGACCATGGGCTTCATTGTTCTGGGCTGCATGAGCCGTGGGTGGGATGGAGCAAAGTGCCCTTGGCCCAGAGCAAGAGGCAGTGCCGCCTCTCATCGAAGCCTGGATGATCTGGCTGAAGTGCAGCTGGTACAGAGGGTGCGCAGGGACCTCTTGGCCCCAGGAGCCAAAGCTGGACTCGAGAGGGGTCCAAAGGTCTAACGACCAGTTAATGAACACTTTAATTTCTCGGTGTTTTAGTGCAGAGAGTGAGGACACAGAGCTGGAGGCAGATCCCATGGCTTTACCCAGCTTTGGTGTCTCGGTGCTGGGAGGTGGTGGAGCGATAGTTGTGGCTCCATTAGTGTTTCCTGCAGTGAATGAGGAGCCATTTCTCCTCTGAGAGCTAGAATGCTTTTCTTGGCCCCTGGAGATGTGTGGTCAGAGTTCTCTGTGGGAACCTGGTGTCTCTCTGTTTCTTCGAGGACTTGCTGCAACCTTCTGGAACCCAGTATGCAGGCTGGAGGCTCAGGGACTGTGCTGACTCTGGGGAGCTCCATAAGCTTTGGAGTCTCCAGGTCAAAAACCACCCCCGGTGCTTCAGACCCTCGTTGCCCACGTATTTTTGATCCTGTGCTTTTCTGGCCTGTACAGAAGCCTGAACACCGCTGTGGTGAGGAGAGGACAACTCTGAGGAAGGAGGATGGTGCTGGGGGAGGTTTGGCCCTTGCCTTCTTGCCACCAGACCCCACACCAGAGCAGGGCTGTGGGGCATCCATCAGCCCCACACTTTGCTTCCAGCCACTGCTGTCACCTTGCTGGGATTCCAGCCGGATCAGGGGACTGAGACAATTCCCCATGAGATGTGGAGCCGGCAGCTCTCCGTGCCAGGCACCTTCTCCCGCACAGGCTTTCCCAAGGCATTCTGCTTAGGAAGCCCATTGTAATCATCTTCCAGAACCAGAGCTCGCTCTCGGAATGACTGTGCTAATGAGATGGTGGAGGAGTTGTCAGCCACCCCCTCGCTGATGCTGCCACTACAGGCAGCTGCCCACACATCTGTAGTAATTACAGAGGGAGACGGAGGCTGCTGGCACCTTCCGCCAACGTAATCCCACCTTCCCTGGAGCTGATTCACTCGCGTGGACCCATCGTAGCAGCACAGCTCTGCGGGCACGGGGTGGGGGTGAAACCTCTCTGTGGGCGCAGGGTCGGGGTGCTCAGTGGGAGGGCAGCTCTCCACCCGGCTCCCTGTGCGGCGTTTCCGAGCTCTGCTCATCCCCTTGCACAGAATTCTCTGCAGAAACAAGATGCTGGCAAATTCTGCGTTCCCCTGAAGACGAATCTGTCTCATTTATGACAGATAAGATTATCGCCATTTACAGGCTAACCTCCATTTCATTTTAAAGCTGTTTCTTCATGTGGAAGATCATTTTGCAACGGTGTATGAATAGCTCTGTTTGAAGAGGTGTTTGCTTAAAAACACCCCAAACTCAAACCTGAATTGTCTCACACAAATTCAGGCGTAATTCCTGATAGTCGTTTGCTACACATCAGCTGTAATAAATGTCATTGCCGGCATAACAGCGTCTTGCCTCATTATCTCCAAGTCCAGAGGGAAAGGGAGCAGTTCTTGCTCAAGTGAATCAGAAGGGAAGTTGTGGATGGTTTGGTGTGCTTGGCAATGGAGGGACCCTGCGGTGAGGATGGAGCTGGCCCCTGGAGTCAGCCTGGACCGGTCCTGAATTCCAAGTATGATGCTCTCCCTTTCTTCTCCCTGCACTGGGGCTTCCCGCACCCTAAATGTGGGAAGCCTGTTGGCTGGGTGCTGGGGCTCTGAGCTGCTCGGCAAAATTCCTCTCCCAGCAATAACTGCGGAGGCTGGCGGGGTGGAGGCTGGGCTCGTTCTGGAGCGAGCAGGGCCCTGGGGCTGTGGTGTTTTTGTAGGGCAACTCGGTTTTGCTGGAGTTGCATCTTTGTAGGCGTCTTGGCTCTGCAGCCAGGTCTGTTTGAAGCAAGGCTTTGTGCTGGTCTGGCTGCAGTGCGGTGGGCTCGCTGCTGGGTGATCATGGAATCACCAGGTTGGAGAAGACCCATTGGATCATCAAGTCCAACCATTCCTGTCAATCACTAACCCATGTCCCTCAGCACCTCATCCACCTGTCCCTTAAACCCCTCCAGGGAAGGTGACTCAACCCCCTCCCTGGGCAGCCTCTGACACTGCCCAGTGACCCTTTCCATGAAAAATTTTTTCATGATGTCCATCCTGACCCTCCCCTGGTGGAGCTTGAGGCCATTCCCTCTCATCCTGTCCCCTGTCACTTGGGAGAAGAGCCCAGCTCCCTCCTCTCCACAGCCTCCCTCAGGTAGTTATAGAGAGCAATGAGGTCTCCCCTCAGCCTCCTCTTCTCAGAGCTCTCTCTGTGAAACTTGGGTCCCTTTGTCCTCTGACATGACTTAGTAGAAATTAAATACCTTTAGATGAGGACCTGGATTTTTTTTTTCCCTCAGATTCCCTTGCTCCTGAGCCCTTTCCCCAGTAAAGACAGTGCTGAGCCCTGGTGGTGCCATCTGGTTTTGGGTCAGGACCTTGTGAGAGCCCCAGCTGGAGGACGACAGCTCAGCTGTTCCCGCTGGGTTGGAGCGAGCTTTGGGAACGCTCGGAGGTGGTCTCGCCAGCGGCAAGGGAGGGATGCGGCACAGCAGCCATCAGCAGCTCTGGTTGTGAAACGCTGCTGTGTTGTGCGTTATGGTAAACTGAGATACCAGGGACTTGGGCTGGATGGGGATGTTCCCGGCGGCAGAGTTGGAGGTGGGTGTGTTATAAGCAATTAAAATCAGCCCTGCTAATGAGTCCAGCGAGGCTCCCCTCCCAGCAGAAACTTGGCTCTTAAAACTATAGGGCTGTCTTCCGATGGCACAGGGCAGGACGTGCTGAGATGGAGGCAGCCCAGGGGCTTGTTTGGGCATTAAATATTGATACAGAAATAATGAAGGCATTCCTGGAGCGGGGCTGACCCATTTAGAAACAAGACTTCCTTATAGCTGAACCGCTTCTACAGCCTGGCTGTGGTGTAGTGGAGAGTCCCGTGGCACTGCCCCCTCCGACAGCGCTTGTGGTCATGTAACATCCTGCTGTGAATCACCCAGGGAAGTTGTGGGTGCTAGTCTGAGCCTGGGCCACCCGTGCCACAATGCAGCATCGGTCTTGCAAGGATCTGTTGTGGCTCACTGCTGCAAAGAATGGTGCTGGGAAAACGCTGAAGTTGTTTTTATAGCTCAAAGTCCATTAATTGTGTTCACCGGGGTGTCCAGGATGTCCCCGGCAAGCGTTATCCAGGCTGTCCTTGCCGGGGTTGGCTTGGAGAGGAGCCTGGGGCACAGTGCGCGCTGTGACATTTTATGGTGATGCTCATTCCTTGGAGAAATCCACGACCCCTGCCCTTTGCCACGTTACTGCCTGGAGAAGAGGCTGGATGTGAAGTCTTGCAGTAATTACAACACTGTGATCATTGCGGAGTGAGGTTCCAGCCGTGCAGTGATGCACCGGGAGTGGTGCTGAGCCACAGTAAACTGCCTGCAGACCATCTCCGGCCCCAGCCAAGCAAATGAGCACCTGCTTTTCATTTTGCTCTGTTTTCAGTTTTAGGAGTTACCTGGAGGCTGCAGGGATGGACCCGGGGNGGCACAGCAGCCATCAGCAGCTCTGGTTGTGAAACGCTGCTGTGTTGTGCGTTATGGTAAACTGAGATACCAGGGACTTGGGCTGGATGGGGATGTTCCCGGCGGCAGAGTTGGAGGTGGGTGTGTTATAAGCAATTAAAATCAGCCCTGCTAATGAGTCCAGCGAGGCTCCCCTCCCAGCAGAAACTTGGCTCTTAAAACTATAGGGCTGTCTTCCGATGGCACAGGGCAGGACGTGCTGAGATGGAGGCAGCCCAGGGGCTTGTTTGGGCATTAAATATTGATACAGAAATAATGAAGGCATTCCTGGAGCGGGGCTGACCCATTTAGAAACAAGACTTCCTTATAGCTGAACCGCTTCTACAGCCTGGCTGTGGTGTAGTGGAGAGTCCCGTGGCACTGCCCCCTCCGACAGCGCTTGTGGTCATGTAACATCCTGCTGTGAATCACCCAGGGAAGTTGTGGGTGCTAGTCTGAGCCTGGGCCACCCGTGCCACAATGCAGCATCGGTCTTGCAAGGATCTGTTGTGGCTCACTGCTGCATCTGGGCTGCAAAGAATGGTGCTGGGGAAACGCTAAAGTTGTTTTTATAGCTCAAAGTCCATTAATTGTGTTCACCGGGGTGTCCAGGGTGTCTCTGGCAAGCGCTATCCAGGCTGTCCTTGCCGGGGTTGGCTTGGAGAGGAGCCTGGGGCACAGTGCGCGCTGTGACATTTTATGGTGATGCTCATTCCTTGGAGAAATTCAGGACCCCTGCCCTTTGCCACGTTACTGCCTGGAGAAGAGGCTGGATGTGAAGTCTTGCAGTAATTACAACACTGTGATCATTGCGGAGTGAGGTTCCAGCCGTGCAGTGATGCACCGGGAGTGGTGCTGAGCCACAGTAAACTGCCTGCAGACCATCTCCGGCCCCAGCCAAGCAAATGAGCACCTGCTTTTCATTTTGCTCTGTTTTCAGTTTTAGGAGTTACCTGGAGGCTGCAGGGATGGACCCGGGGAGAACTGTGCAGCCTGGTTTTAAACTCTCTCTTAAGAAAGTCCTTGAGGAGGTGTCCTGCAGGTCTTTGTGCAGGAGAAACCTGATACAACCTGAACCTGCTCTGTTTCCAGCTTGTTCTTGGGGAGGACTCAGTCAGCCCTTGAGTAAAAGTTTACTGTGGCATGGAAGCAGGAGGTAGATCTTCGCTGGAGCATGAAGTGCATTTGGGGGAAGAGAGACAGAGACCTTGTTTTCTATTGCCTCTTCCCCCCAGACGAATTCAGCAGGACCAGGTCCTGGAGACCTCGTGCTTTGCATTAGTTTCTTTTTTGGCAGCTGAATAAAGCCGTGCCAATCCCAGAGAGCTGAGTGGTATTACCCAGGGAATTTAGTGCAGTGGAACAAAGCAAAGCCCTTTCAACCTTCAGCTGCCAGGTTTTTTTTTGTCTGTGTTTTTCTAAACTCTGCCCAGGCGGTGTGGGGAAGGCAAACAACTTGTGGCTGGAGCTGATGGAGCAAAAATTTGAGGGAGAACGAGATTTGCTTTCATTACTAGAATTTTGCTGAATGTAGATTTGCTGTAGTGTCCTGCAAGCCTGGCTTTGCCTTCCCAGCCCAGGCGAGCATCTCTACCCTCCCGGCTTCTCGAGGCTGAGGCAGAGGTAGCTGGGGAAGCATCCACTGGTGAGACAACCCGCAGCAGGCAGTGAGGTGCTGTGATGTCTTGGGTGGGCGAAGTGATTGCTCGTTGAGCAAATTCTGTGCCATAAATATGTTTATTTGTCAATATTTCTCCTTAGCAGCTGGTAGCTCTTCAGTTTCTCACCTGGAGGGGAGGCAAAAGGTGTGTTAGTTCAAGAGTCACCTTCCCTTCCCACCCTGGGAGTGAGAAGGCAGCATGAAAAACTCTATTTTTATCTCTGTAGTGAAGAGCCTTCATCCTTCCAGGCTGGTTTTGTTGGGAGTCTTCAGACAGCGTCTTAAAAACATTCACTTTCAGCAAATTTCCTCCTCGGGTTTAATAAATTTTATTTGGCCAGCAGAGAGCTGCTTCTCCACTTCTCAGCTGATCAGTGGAACCCTAGTACTCTTTCTGGGGGCTTTTTTCTCTTTATTTTTTTGCTTTAAAATGACTCTTGTCAGTGAGGAGGGGTATCGCCCTGAGTGGTGCTGGCAGCTGAGTTGTGCTTAGGTTCCCTTCAATTTATGGAAGACGTGCTGAGTTTTGGAAGGGGATTTCCTTGAATGTGTTCCACCCCATCCATCCCCTCAAAACCTGCAGATCAAGAGCATCTCAGCTTCTTTAAGCCTTTGGGCGCTGCTCTCCGTCGCTGCAGGGGTGGTCAGTGCTTGTCAACAGGCACCGCTGCTCTGCTCCCGATGCTTTGTCTGTGGATCCTGTTCTTTTTTTTTTTTCCCCTAAGCTTCACGCTTTGGGAAGATGTGTTTACACGGGCACTACTGCAAAGATCTTTTTATTTGTAAGTGCATGCATACATACATATGCATAAATGCTTACTGCACTTAACCCAGCAAACTGTTCAAAATCCCTTCCCCACAGAAATCCTGACGGTATTTCTTCCACGTGAATGTTTTCCAGCCTCAGATTCCTCAGTCAGGGATGTGTCCGTGTCCCCACTGTGGGCACCAGTCCAGCCCCTCCAGCCATTCCGCGGGGTATCGCAGGTAGATTTGATCGAAGTTAAATGTGACGTGGGAAGCGTGGAGCACTCCGTATTAGCATTAATTAACTCCTGTGCAATTGTCTCCTACAATTAGGGAAAACAACTCGCTACGTGGCTTGTTGCTACAGGTTAATTTTCTCCATTCAAGCGGAGCGTGTTCTCTAAACTGCTCTGTGCTGCCCCAAAGCAGCTTCTGTGTGCGCCACGCTGCTGCGGAGCTTGACCCGCAGCCTTAATTAGCAGCGAAGGTTCTTGTTAGCCTCATGTTTGCCTGTCAGATCCCTGCAATCATCTTCTGCCCTTTGCAGGGTTGTGTTAGAGCGCTGTGGGATGGACCCAAAATCACTGAGAGCTGCTGGGGTGGTGGCCACTGGGATGGTTGGAGCCATCCTCCACCCGCTGCTCAAGCTGGGAGCTGGGCTGCTTCTCTGCTCCTTGGAGGATTAAAGGGATTTCTTCTGCCGAGGCATGCCAGCACCTAGGTGATGTTCCACCTCCATGCTGGCCTCCAAGCCAGAATCTGCATGGGTTCCTGCTCAGTGAAGTTGGAAAATGGCTGGTTGGAGCAAGGGGAAGGTGCTGGCTGAGCCCTGGAGACGTGCACCTGTGGAAGAAAATTAAACTGTCGTGCTCTCCGAAGGCCGGGCAGCAGGAACTCAGGATAAAAATGCCTCAGGCAGAAAATGAGCTTTATAGTGTTTGGCCAGCTTCAGATGAGGTGACAGATGCTTAATCAGCTTATTCGCCCTAAGTGTGTCTGTCGTCTTCCCTCCCCTTCCCGGGATGGGACGATGCCAGCAGCGTGGTATGGGGGGTGCAGAGCCTTTGCTTCCTGGGGATAATGCTTGTGCATTCCTGCTCCAGGCATCTGGGGATATTTGGGTATTAAAGGTGATTTTTCTGGTGGGACCCTTGGTGGAGGCTGTCCCCGAAGCAGGGCTGGAGCTCAGAACTGGCTCTGGGGCTGCTCTGTTGCAACCGGGCTTGGTCTGGAGGTCGAATTTGCAGGGAAAGAATGGAGATGTTGTTTTCTCTTGCTCAGCTGGGAATCGGTGTCTGGTTTTAGAGATGCTATCGGCGCCGGGATTGAATAGCTCTGGCAGGGGAGGGTCAGTAGCTGCTGTGCCAAATGTACAAAGAGACGTTCTTCCTGATCCGATTATTCCTTCCCTCCCCATGTTTAAATAAGGACCTTAAAGCAAGGCAGGCAAAGCTGTCAGACAGAGCTTGTGGTGTTCACTGACACCCTAATGTATGCGGTTGTAGGCAGGTGGAAAGTGACACCAAGTGCTTTGAGACCGAGGTGTAATTCCTTGTGTTTGGCTTTAGCTGTGGCTGCCACCAGCTCAGTGGGGGACGATGGTGGCTTTGGTGTCTCTGGCTCCTTGGTGGTTATTTTTAATACCGCTCTTTGGCCCTTTCCGCTTGTCCGTGGTAGACCGAGGTAATGCTGCTTTGTGAGGTCACCCCAAGAGCTCAGGTCAGCTTTGTGGCTGCTATAAGGGCCATTGCCTGCTGTCTCAAACAGCCGCTCATGGTTATTTATGTGGTTATATTTGCTATATCTGATCATTTTCTCGTTTGGGGCACCTGCTGACCTCAGAACATGGAAGCATCTTGCCCTAGCAGCACTGCAGAACCACCTCGTTATTGATCCTCTGCCTTGTGGCGTTCAAAACCCAAGGCTGGTCTTTATCCGTAGAGCTGCAGGATGAAGAGGGAGTACCTAGGGCATTTCTGCCCCTCCTGCTGTGTCCAGGCTGTGCTTTTGCCTGGTATCAGGGCACACGTTGGAGCTGGCATGGGGAAGAGCCCTCCGGAGCCATTGTCCTTGGGGAGAGGTGAAGGTGCCTCCAACTGGCTACGTTCAACAGCTTTTCTCGTTGTGTTTGGTTTAACGTTGAGCCATGTCTGCACTTCCCTGACCCCGTACTTGTGAGGTACCCAAAATGAGAAAAATATTTGCTCTTCCAGGCCAATAGGGTCCTTGCTTTTGAGCATTATTTGCAAGACGTGAGTGTGCTTAAAGCTTGTCAAACCAGCATCCTCATGCAGATATTGGAAAGCTTGGATTGAGGTGCTGAGAGGGGGTGTGAGAGGCTTTCTTTGCTCTTATTACATTGATGAGCATTGAGTTCAGCGTGGCTGCTCTGTCTGGCACCCGATCATCCCTGCTAATCCTTGATGATTCTTCTTTCCTCTAGACGATCATGGAGCAGTTCAATCCCAGCCTCAGGAATTTCATTTCTATGGGGAAGACCTATGAAAAAGCCTTAGCAAGTAAGTGCAACCGCGCTGCTGATGTGTTTATTGCTGAAATGCTGGGGGCTGAAAGGGCCTGGTGAAGGGTCACTGGGTCCGGCTGGACATGGTGGCCTTGAAGGAAGCTGGAAAACCAGCTTGGGATGCTCTTTTGCCCTGGGAGAGGGGAAGAGAGAAAGACTCGGGAGGTGGCTCGTGGATATCCATACTAGGACATGCAAGGGACCACAGATGTAGAAAGGATTTGAGTGTTGAAACATTGGGTAGCACCTGGATGACAAATCTCCAAGCAGCTTATCTTTAAATGTTACTTTTAAAATCTTTAGTATTAAGATTTTAAGATCTCTTTAGCGATGTCATTGAAATGTTCAAATTGCCTTTAAGTGTATTGGAAGAGAGAAAAAAAACCAAAATACCGGTGGCACCTCTTGATTGGGAGCACAGGGCCCTGGGGGAGTCTTTAGGGAGGATTTAAATGATCAGAAGTCAAATACAAATTGATGAAAACAAAAAAACAGACCTATTTCAACTTAAAAAGTCTTTGCATACTGCCTTGGCCTGACTTGGCTCCATTTTCAGGTTTAAGGCAGGGTCTGATCAACCCCAGAGGCAACTGCATTCTTTCACTCAGAGCTGCACCACATGCATCGCCAAGACTTTATTTTTTAATTGGTTCAGTGAAATTGCCCGGAAGGGAAGAGGCTGTCATAATTCTAAACCAGTGGAAAAAAAAAAAAATGTTGGTGTCTCATGTTGTTAAACGCTGATGTTTGCAATACGACCTTTGGGAAGGATCTGTCCCTTCTTGCTTTGTGCCTGGGGCAGATTCTATTTCCCTCAAGTCAGATGAGGTTCCTGATGTCTCAATGAAGGATCTTTTAAGACGCAGACCTCCTGCTGCTCTCAGGTACAGGCACTCCCCTGCACGCTGCTGCCTTGCCAGTCCTCAGCACTGGTTTTAATTGGGTTTTAATGGACCAACTGGCCGTGTGGTGGGAAGTACCTGCCTGTCCCAGCCCCCTGCCCAGGAGCTGTAGGCTCTGATCCTGCAGGGTTGGGGCACTGAATGTGCCCTTACAAGCAGCAGCATTTCCCAGCCTTTCCTAATGATGCTAACGAGGCAGGGAAGAGCTGGGTGTGCTTCTGCCTGCTGGTTCCTGCTGGGTCTCCAGTGGGTGCAGGCAGCAGGGAAGGGAGGAGAAGAGACTACACTTAGAACAGCATTTTTATTCATTCTAAGATGTGATACTCATAATGCAGCTTTTAATTATCCGTGCGGTGGAGTCAGTTTATTGCGTGCTGTTTCATCACAGTGAAAGTTGAGCATGCTTTTACCGCAGCGTTTTGTGGATAACCAGTATGATTGCTTGCTTTCTATTTTCCTCACATCCCTGCTGTGAATACGCTTCGAAGCCCAAGATCTTCCTGTAATTTTAGAAATTGTCTTTGGTCATCCTTTGCTTTGGATTGCTCAGCCTGGGGAGTGTGTCTGGAGGAAACGTCTTCACCTATAGGTCATGCTTCGGTGCATGATTTGATGGTGCTGAGCTCAAGCCATACACCATGTTCTCATGATTAGAGGAAACCCCCTGCTTATCCGATTAAAGTGGAGTGTGTGTAGCTGGAATGTCAACAAACAAGACTGAACTATAATGAAAGTCTGTGATATTCAATTATTCCACAGTGACTTTTCTGAGCAGCATTAGGCAGGCGGATGGCTGCACTGGAATGAAAACCATCTAGGTCCTGCATGTACCTTTTTTTCTCTCCTAATAACCCTGTAATCTTGCTGCTCAAGCTTTCTTTGCTCATTTTTCTTCTGTTTGTTGTCTTGTCTCCCTGTGGGGTTTAGCCCTTTGAAATAATGTCTTAGTGTCTAGTATCTATTCAGTGCCATAGAAGTTGTAATAGCCATTAAAGAGAAGATAACCTGCACTTTTTGATGCTTTTAGGTATGACATATGCAGCAAAAGGGTACTTTGATGCTCTGGTTAAGATGGGCGAGTTGGCCAGCGAAAGCCAAGGATCTAAAGAACTGGGTAAGTCACCAATTTACTGCTAAATGGAGACGCTGTCTGGAGCAGGCTCTGAGCATAGGGATGAAACCAGATTTTTGCTGTTGATAAGCTCAGTGTGGAGCTGATCCTGCCTCATGTGAGTGGTAAAAATGTCCTTGTGTTTAATGTGATTCAGGGAGGAAAAGGAACCTGCTATTCTTAATGTCTGGATTTTAGTGCGTTGTCAGCTCACAGTGTTTGCAAAGAGGAAATGTTTGCAGAGAGCGGCTCTGCTGGTGTGTTTGTCTTGCTTTGCAAAGAAGAGAAAAGCCCTGGCTTGTGGTCTGGGAGCTGAGGCAGAGCTGCCCGGCTCTGGTCCTCTGAAGGGGACGATGCAGGGGAGGGAGTGGTGTGGGGAAGAGGCAGATCAACCGCACTGAAGCATGTTTCTCCTGGTAGAAGGCACCTAGTGCTTAGGCTGTGTTTCTGCTTGAAGCCCTGCTGAGCGCGGCAGAGCTGTAGCAAGATCTGCAGCGTGTTGTCTGCAGCATCCTGGTGCAAGGAAGCCGGGGAATTGTTTGCTCTGTCCATCAGTGCTGCAGCAGACAGCAGGGATGCTCAGTGCCCCCTTTCTTACACTTATTCCTCTGGTAGGTCGTTCAGGAACTGCTTTTCCCCTCTCCCCATAGCTCAGACGCGGCTCCCGCGTTCTCCCTGTGCTGCTGTTTTGCTGCGCAGATGTGGTTGGAGGTGGCTCTGCTCCCAGCTCCCTGCAGGGATGCTGCAGCTTCTTGTTAAGACTTTTGTGAGGCTGAGATGGGTTTTGGTCTGGTTGCCTTTGCAGCCCCAGGTGAACTTCTCCCAGTCCCTCCCGCAGCTCTGACTCTCCAGATAGCTCTGCTAGGAGATGGCAAACTGGACTCATTAATGCAATCGGGTCAATTAACAGAAGAGGCTAAGCTGAAATGACTCTACAGGTTGATGAAGCAATCCATGAACGGCCCCTTGGAGGGACCAGGCTTTGGTTTTGCCATGTTGTTTGGTGTCAGACACCGCCCAGCCCCAGCTCCCACTGTGGCTCAGCCATGCACAGCTCGCTGCCTTCATCTGAATTTTGACGGGGAAGCAGTAAGTGTCTATGGAAACCGATTTTATCACTTGGATTAGAGCTGCCTATAGCAATCTGCTTCTGTTCAATAAATAAAACAGAGCCTTGTGTGCAGCGCATGCAGTGACTGAGATTATGAAGGCTGTGCAGACCCAAGGGCTTCCTCTTCTGCCTCTTTGGGGGTGAAATGCAGCAGCTCTGTCCTCCTGGAAGCGAAAGCTCTGGAAAGCCTTATCAGAGGCAGCTCAGCTGTGTGAGGGCAGGAGCTTGGGGACCACAAAACCTGCTTCCTCTTCGGGGCAGCTCCAGGCTTTGTTCAGACTTAAAATCCAGCTTTGGTGTCTCCTGTTGGTCCTGCTTCCTTGCCTAAGGGTGGTGGCTTGGCAGCCATCATCCTTCATAGAATCATGGAATCACCAGGTTGGAAGAGACCCACCGGATCATGAGTCCAACCATTCCCATCAATCACTAACCCGTGTCCCTCAGCACCTCATCCACCTGTCCCTTAATCCCCTCCAGGGAAAGTGACTCAACCCCCTCCCTGGGCAGCCTCTGACACTGCCCAGTGACCCTTTCTGTGAAAAATGTCTTCCTAATATCCAGCCTAAACCTCCTCTGGTGGAGCTTGAGGCCATTCCCTCTTGTCCTGTCCCCTGTTACTTGGGAGCAGAGGTCAACATCCTCCTGCAGCCTCCTGATGTGATCTGGTGCATGTGGCTCAAGGATTTGGGGTTGGTTTAAAGCGTTTCCAAATGACTGCACCTTCCCCTCTTGGTGTGAGATCATCTAAGGGAAGGTCCTAGCAGCTCCTGCTCAGCCCAGACCCATGACGAGCAGCTGCTCCTCAGACCTCTTGCTGTGTTGATCTGGCTGATATTTATTGTGGCAGCTGCTCCAGGCATAAGAAAGTTAAGATAACATTTCTTGCTGCAGTTTACTGGAGCTGATAAGAGCTGGGGACACAACCCCCTCTGAGCGGGATGTGTAAACAGGGGCTGGAAAATGTTTTGGACCCAGGCTGTGCTAGCCAAAGGTGCGGGCTTTCCTGGGAACACCTTTACCTTATCAGTCCTGGGGCTGTGATTGCTGATAGTGCCGGAAAGGAGCGCTGGGATCTGGGTTATTTCATTCCTTCCTAGAGGCAGCAGCAAATGGGGATGTTGGTAATTGCTGCTTGCAGTAATGCTGTGTCCCCGCCACTCCCTCCCTGGGTGGTTTTCTCCTTGAAGGGACAGGACAGGGAAAGGTGCTCCAAGATGTCAGGCAGGACTCCGAGATGCTCTGGTTGGTACCAGCAGCTCCCATCCCTGCCCAGCCTCCATGGGAAAGAATCTGAGATTATTTTTTTTTTCTCTCCTTATCCCTTTCTTTTCTACATGTGGAGCCTTTTCTAATGCCATTTCTGGTACAGGAGGTGTCAAAAGAACATGAAACACGTGAATCCAGTGTCTAAGAGGTGATGAAGGCAGGCACTCCTTTTGCTTTGCTCCTGCACTGCAGTGATGCTGCCTGTGCCAGAGTGGCTGTGGGGGCTCGGTACCCCCAGATTAATGCATCCCAGCCAGAGCTGGGGAGCTCCAGGTGGGCTCGCAGCACCCCAGGGAGCTGAGTGAACACTCAGACTGCTGGGAGAACCGCTGTGGCTACTTGCTGGTGGTGCTCAAAGCCAACAGTGTTTTCCAGCCCAGCAGCACTTGTGACTCCAAAGGAATTACTCCAAGTTGGGCCCTGGAAAGCTGCCTGTCCATGGTTGTGTGTGGCCGTCCCAGCTGTCCAGCACAGCCTGTCTGGTTCAGCTCTTTTAAAACCACATTCCTCCAATGCCAGTGATGCTGCTGTTTGTCTTGCTGAAAACATTTAGCCTGCCAGAGCGCAGCCTCCGAACTTGGGTCGCTGCTCGCTGGCCGCTTAGCACTTCGCATTGTTTGTAAATTCTCCATCAGATTTTAGCACCCATGTGTAGACAGGATAATCCTGGGTGGTAATGGAAAACCTAGCGTTAATAAGGTACTTGAGCTGTAATCAGCTCTGTGGCTTGAGTTTTCAGGTGCAAGTGTCTGGCGTTGGCAAACCTTTATCTGAACCCGCTGCTGTGGCGTTCCCAGGAGCTGGGTTGCTACAGGGGGGTGGCAGGAAAGCTTCTTCCTTCCCTGCTCTGCTCCCCGGGCTGTGGCCTGATTTCTGGTCCTTGGAGGATTACACACCTCCCCACAATTCCTCGTTGAGAGGCGTTCCTTATGCTGTTCCTCACATCTTCAGTGGTTGCTACGGTGGCTTTTAAGAAGCCTGTGTGAAGAGCATGAATGCATTCTGATCAAGGACTGTTTGCTCCAGGCTTGATCCAGGAATGCTTTGTAGGCACTTCCAAGGACCTCTGGTCTCACACGTGAGTGCTTGGATAACTTTGACCTCTGTCCATCTCCTGCTTAGGTTCCTCGGATGCTACTCAAAATGTTGTTTCTGTCATCCCTCTTGAAAATTAGGCCATGGCGAAGTCATGGGGAGGGGTTTTCTTCTCCAGGGAAGCACGTGCAGGGTGAACGGGACTGGACGCGGTTTCTACCAGGCTGGGAAAGTGTTAGGATGCTGGGGCTGGTGTTCTTGGGGTGGAACAGCACCTGCAGGAAGACTCCAGGGCTGCAGGTGGATTTTGCTTAGTGATTGGTTTTCTTGAAGGTCCTCTTGAATTACTAAAGGCTGCTCTGAAAGGGTGAGACATGCAGTAATTAATCACCTATTGTTAGGCTGAAATGAGCCTCTGGTAGGTAATGGCTTTCTTCTAATACGCAGTTTGTATGATAAAATCAGGACCAGTGGCACCTTCGTGGTCCATTCATTTTCTGCAGTGCTGTTTGGTGTCAGTGGAGGATGTTGGGCTTCAGCGGTGTTAAATGATCTCTGTACAGCTTTTAAAAGGCTGATGAGCATCGTGCAGGGATGCAGGATAGAGCGGTCTCCACTGGGCATGATGTGCTGGTGGGACCTGGGTACAGAGCCTGGTCCTGTCTGTGATGTTGCTGTAGAGCCAGGGGAGAAGCGAGTGAGAAGCAAACCAGGCTGGTGGGACGCTCACAGCTGCCCCAGCAAGTTTAGATTCTCTTCACAGCAACTCCTCGGTCTGTCCCGGCTCTTGGTGACGTGTGGTTCAGAGGCTTTGTGCTGCGCTGAATCCTCTGGGAGAGGGATTAATCTGTTAATTGGATTTGCAGTTGTTTTGGGTAGATGCTTCCTGCAGCAGCGGAGATGCAGATATAGATCCTGTGAATGCCAAAGGTCATTGCGGTTCAGCCTGTGGTTGGGGACCACAGGAGCTGGTGGAGCCCCGTGTCTGCAGGGGACCTGCCAGGGTGGTGCCCAGGAAAACCAGACCTGAGCTCTAGGAAATATTTGCCTGTGATAAGTAACTTGGTGTCCCAGCAGTGAGGTCCCCCTGCCCCGGAGGTGAGGTCCTGGGTAGAAGAGCAAGATCACCTGGGTTGTAATCTTGTCGCTTGATCCTTTTAAAATCAGACTTAATGATGCCCTTAATGGTTTGTGGATAACAGCTTCACACTGATGGAAGGATGGGCGCTCTGGACCTGCGTTTCCACCTGCTTTTCTGTTAAAAGGCCTAATTTTTCAAAAAAATTGTTCCAGAAAATCATGACTCAGCCTGCAAGCTGTGTACTTCACTTAGGGAAGGAACCTGTAACCTCTTCTCCCAGGTGTCAGGGGACAGGACAAGGGGGAATGGCCTCAAGCTCCACCAGGGGAGGTTTAGGTTAGAGATTAGGAGGAAGTTTTTTACGGAAAGGGTCATTAGGCATCGGAATATGCTGCCCAGGGAGGTGGTTGATTCGCCTTCCCTGGAGGTGTTTAAGTTACGGGTGGACGAGGTGCTGAGGGACATGGTTTAGTGTTTGGTGGGAGTGGTTGGACTCGATGATCCGATGGGTCTCTTCCAACCTGGTGATTCTGTGTGATTCTGTGGCCTTCCTAAGGGTGCAGAGGCATAAGAAAGGCCTCTTAAAAAGGACTTAAAGGGACTTTACTACTCTCAGCATTGCCTTTTGCTGTCTCCAAGGCCCTCGGATTCCAAGCAGACTGCTGTAGCACTAGACTTGTTCTCACCAACCTGTTTGGGCAAGTAATGGTGGAGGGTTGTCAAGTGAGCATCTGTGAGGAGCATGTTGCCTGGATGGAGTTTCTGACGCGCAGCAGTTGTGTGTAACGTTTGAGTTTCACCTTCAGTGGTGACATCTTTCAGGGATGCCTACCTGCTGCGTGCCTGGGCACCGAGCCCAGGGTGAACTCCTGCAGGGATGCTCCATCCTTTCAAGAGGGATGGAAGGGCCACGGCTGCACCTGAATTTGTTTCCACTGCCTGTCAGCGATACCGACGCCTTTGCAGATTTTAGTAAGGGGCACAACTTATTGTGTGGCTGGCCCTGGGTCCTGGAGGTGTTTCCTTCCCCTCCTGGGACTGCTTGTGTGCCTGGTGGGTCCATTCATGTGCTTCCAGGCTGGTGCAGTGAGGTCTGTGCAGTTGTGTTCTGTGCTAATTAATCCTATGCTACCAATATAGCTGCTGCCAGAGCAGTTGGGTGCTGGGGACCTGCTGGTCTGCACATCACAGATACTTGATCTGCACACATCACAGGTCACCTGGGCTTCTAATCTGTGGTAAAAGTGTCAATGCCAACTACTCAGCTTAAGGGAGCCGATTATTAGGAATGTCATTGAATTTGCCTGAATTGGGAAGCTTTTGCTTTTTTTCTTTACCTATCAATAAATAAATAAAAAATGTCTTAAGCTTTGCCAGGCTGGGTTGAAACAGCAGAGGCTGCGAACAGAGCTGTTCATTATAATGCTGATGAGTTGCTAATACAATATCAACAAATCCGTGCCAGCCTTTGGGGCTGAGATAAGTGAAACCTTTTTGAAGAGGAAATAGATGAATCAGCGCAGAGAATTGTTTCCCCACACTTGGATCCTTCCCACTGCACATGCACGTATCTTCCCCCCGTGCTGTCTTGTGGATGAATGTCAGACCTGATCAAGTCAGAGCCGCCTTGTCTGCATGAGGTGTTGGGCTGTGAGGTGCTTTTCTCAGTGGCTTGAGGGCTTCTCTGTGGCACGTGCTGTGTCTATGAGCTTGGATCAAGATGTATTAATATAGAATCATAGGATCACCAGGTTGGAAAGGACCCACTGGATCAAGTCCAANCCCTCATCCTCCTTTTCTCCAGGCCGAGCATCCCCAGCTCTCTCAGCTGCTCCTCTTGTTCTTCATCCCCCTCACCAGCTTCATTGCTCTTCTCTGGACTCACTCCAAAGCCTCAACACCCTTATGGTGAAGGGAATACATGAGGGAAGAGGGAAAAGGTAGCAGAAGTCTTCAGGAGAACTCTGCTGCTTTAAATCTGCCTTGATCTTCAGCACGTGGCATGATGTGCAAGCAGAGTTACTGCCAGTCTGTGCTTGCAGGGCAGGGGGGAGCAGCTACACGGCACTGGGGAGGTAAATGGGTGCCTGTGTCAGAGCGGTGCCTGGAGCAGAGACTTTCTGGGCCTTTTTCTTCCAGGCACCTGGTGCTTCTGCATCTCTGCTTGCTGCAAGGGATCCTGTTGGCATGGGTACACCCTCACGCTTGGTTCAGGAGCTTCCTTGGCAGCAGAGGGTTCAGTAACAGCATTTAACCAGCCATTGAATAGCAGATATTTTTATTTTTTATCTCCTTGGCTTCAGGAGGCAGCCACTCAAACCATTTGCCCTGTTACTGTCTGTTGCTTTCTCTCATTAATGAGCTCGTACTCCTTTTCTGCCAGCTTGGTTATTTCCCTTGACAGCACCGTCTCCTTTCCTGGTCTCCCTTAACAAAAAGCAACAGGGAGGTGCCAAGCACTGTGTCAAATGTTGGAGGAGCTGAGCCCCTGGATTCCTTGTTTCATCCTTTTGTGCTCTTTTTTGAGGGGGTCGTCATCTCCAGAGCAAGTGATCCAAATGGCTAGAGGTGCCAATGGTCCTTGCATCCTTCATCTTCTAGGAGCAAGGAGCAATGCTGGTGAGGCTGCAGCGCTGTTTGCTTGTCAGAGCATCCCTGCTGCTGGGCTGATGCCTGTGGCAGAGGGAGCTGGTGGCCAGCAGCTGTGGGACTGGCTCCCTGGCAGAGCCACCAGCTCCCGCTACCCTTACAGGAGAGGCTGGGCTTCTTCAGCCCTGCGCAAGCATCAATGTGCTCTGGCTTGGAGCAGTTTGGCTTCTTTGCCAATGCATTGTGTGGTATTTTTATTAAAAGTGGCTTGTGTCTAGCTTGAGAGGTGGTGGTGGGGGAATCCTTAGGCTCTGAAAACTCGCAAGCAAGATACCCAAATGTTGTGAGCTCCTTCTGGAGGGACAGCCGGCTCCTGCAGTGCCAAAAGCAATGGAAGGGATGTGGAACAACCTGTTTGCCTGTTCCTGGCTGGGTGTGGTAGGGAAGGGCCCACAATAGCCCCTGTAGTTCTCCCAGAACGATACTGTGAGTCAGGCGTAAATAGCAGCTCCTCCTTGCCTGTTTGTTCTTTGCAGCTCTGCAGAAAGGTGTGAGCCCAGCACAGGCAGGTGAAACCCTTGCACTGAGCTCCTAACCTTCTCCATCTTTAATTTTTGCCTCTGGGTGTAGATGAGACACTTTAACCTTGCATTTCTTGACCTATAGGATCTGCGTGTTGGCAGCGAGCCTAACACGGCGCTCCCGAGCCCTGTGCAATTCGCACTGTGACCTGGGCTCTTGCCCTGCTTCCTGCCCTGCTGCACAGCAACAATTATTGTGTTTGGCTTCCAAATACTGCTGGTAGGTGATGCAAAACGCCTGCGGTGTGGATGGCTGCGCCAGGGCTGAGGTGTGCCATGGTCCTGGCACTGCCACCGAGCTTGAACACCTCACGTTGGATAACAACAGTCAGTGCGATGCCACGGATCCCCTTCCAAACCAGGGTTTGAAATACGTGGGCTTTCTAACCGCCTTGGTATCTCTTAGTCACAGTTTAACTTCTTCCCTGCTACCACGCTGGGTTAGTCTGAGACGTTTCAGGATGAAATGTCTGTTAATGTCTAACAAGGTCTGTAGCTTTTTTGCAGTGGGGAGGCAGCTCCTGGTGTGGAGGCATCAGGCTGTCAGGGATGCTGTCTGTGAATTCACACAGTGGCTGCAGCTACTATTTGGGGAGCTAGTTTTAATCCTGGTGCTGTCCCACGTGGGCTCCCAGCAGCGGCGGAGGCCACAGGAAGCCTGGAGCTGATTCCTTCAGAGTTGGTTGGGATGTATCAGCCTGCAGAGAGGCTATGGAGGAAGCTCTTTGTCCCCCCTCACTGTAGGGGAGTTGGACTAGATGAATTTCATTGTCCCTTTGAACCCAAACCATTCTATGAGGTTATTCTCCCTCTGTACTTTGCACTGGTGAGGCTGCTCTTGAATCCTNGCTTTAACCTGAACATTAGGAAACAATTTTTCATGGAAAGGGTCACTGGTGGACAAGATGCTGAAGGCCATGGGTTAGTGATTGATGGGAATGGTTGGACTTGATGATCCGGTGGGTCTCTTCCAACCTGGTGATTCTGTGATTTTTTGCCTCCACACAACCAAGCACCAAGCAGGCATCCAGCTGCCTTCATGCGTGATGCTGGTGTTCACCTTGAGCCGCTCTTGGTGCTGGACTGGTTGTGCCCCACCACCTGCAAGGATGCAGGGGAATGTGCTGCGTGGAGACCAGTGGAGCTGGGGTCTGTGCCAGGGGATGGCAGTTCTCTCTCACCTGGGCTGGGACGTGGAGCAGCTTGCAGCTGGAACACCATGCAGAGTGGGAAAGGCTCCACTCTGCTCCGCTGCCCGCTTTGATGTGGGACTGAAACGCCCCGTGCTTTCACTGCGATAAGAGCCAAGGGGGTGGGGGTGGAGGAGAAAGTCTGAACAAAAAGATGTGTATCTGTTATGAGGCTCACCAAGCACCTCCCTGGCTGCTGGGAACAGGTCAATTCCCTGCGTGAGGAATGCTGTGGGTGCTGAGCCCTGTTGTCCTTAGGCAAGGGGTCAGGTGTACCCAGCGCTGGATTTGGGTATATGTGTGTTATTTCTGAGTGTCCCGGCTCCTGCTCTCTGGGTGGGTTGGGAGCTTGGCAGCGGTGGCAGAAAGCCCTCGTCCCGCTCTGCACTGGTTTTCTCAGCTAAGGTTTCCACTCCGGCCAAACGGGAAGCGAAAGGGAGAGAGGGGGTGGTGCAAGCTTTGGAAATAATACGCGAGCTGCCCTTGCATTGATATGGGTTTTAAAAAAGCACTCTCGGCCTTACGTCATTGCCTCCTTGCAGTGGGAATTTGTGCGCTTCCCATGATTGAGCTGTTGCAGCCCAACCGGAGAGCAATTTCCTGGCGGTCTCGTAGTGGTGACCCCTTGCCCAGACCTCCCCATTCACGCTCGAAGCTCTTCGCCTCACTCGTGCGTAATTGCTGCGACCGCCTGCCTGCTCGGTGTGAGCGCCGGGGGCTGCTCCGCTTTGCTCAGCACCTCGCGAAGCGGCTGTGAAAGTCGCAGCTGGCTCAGCGGCTGCTGAAGTCTTGGCAGGCGGTTTCTTCCTGGCACAGGCGCGGAGCCACAGCCGTGCTGTCTGGTCATCTCATCACTTTGTAGGATGCTGCGTGCATCCTCGAGCTGGGGACACAGGGGGACAATAGCTCTGTTGCTGGCTGAGCACCTCCCAGTGCCTCAGCCAGTTCTGTTACTGCATTGACCCGCAGCGGAGGGGGCTGGTACCTGCCAAAGGGATCAGGTTTTAATGTTTACAGAAGGTTTGGAGACAGCGTATGGTGCAAAGTACAAATTGCTTCAGCCACAAGAGCAAAGAAACGTTAGGCCAGGTTGTTCTCGATGGACCAGGGGTGTTGACTTGTGGCTGGCACATGGTCCACGTGTGACGGCACGTGATGTGCTGGGATTGGGGCTGGCTTGGCGTGCACTGTCTTGTCTTGCACTGAATGAGGGTCCCAATGGTTCTGTTGCACCAGAGAGAAGCTGGTTTGACTTCTCCCACTTTCTCTGTTGCTGAGCTTTGAGTCAGATGCAGTTTTCCTGGAGCCCAGGATGGGCTGACCTCCACAGAGGACTCGTATTTTCCCTCTCTAGCCATCTCCTCTTGCACATTGCCCTGGGGCTCCAGGGCTGGGTGTCCCCTTCCCATTGCATTTCCCACCCCTAAGGGTGCTGTTCTGTCATTTAAAACTCTATATAGACAGTTTTTAAGGGCTGTACATCTGGGACTTTGACTTATCCCGGGTGCTGCTCTGCTTTTTTGAGGGCTGGTGCTTCCCTTCTGGAGAGCCCCTGCGGGTGTTGGGTTGTGGAACCTGCCAGGGCTGAGAGCTGCGATAGGAGCAGCTTGGAGACACGGCTCATGGCTTTCAGATTACAGACAGACCCGTGCAGGCTGAAAGCCTCCTGGGAAGCTACAACCTGCCACACTGGAAGTAAAAGCTTCCTAACTTAGCCCTTGCAAATAGCTGACGGAGCTTGGCTCCTCCTGAAAGCTCTCTCTGAGCTGGAGACTGGGCTTTTAGTCGAGTGGTAGCGCCGTCCCCTCTCCTGCAGCTCCCATGTGTGTCTAGCTCCAGCTACTTTTGCTGAGGCAGGACCCTGCCCTTCCTCCCAGGAAACACGCAGTGGGTGTAGGATCTGATGCATTCTGCATTTGAAAAGGAAAAATTAAAGGAAGAGGCAAAGCGGAGCTTTTCTTCCTTGGCCGTGGGCAGCCACAGCAGCTGTGCACCCCAACTCCCTGCCCAGCAGGGCCGCATCTCTTGTCTCCACCTGCTTGCCTCAACATCTGAACTGTAAAGCAGGTCAAAATGAGGGACCTTTCTTGGTCCCATCGTCTGTCTCCTTTGTCACATTCCTGTGGTTGTGCTGAGGGCTCTAGGGGACAAAGCCGAGCTGTAGCTGGGGTGGCTGGTGGGTTGTGGGCAGCGCTGCTTGTCCTCATTTCCCTTCGTGCAACAAGAGATATACGCGTTTGTCCCGGTGTCTCAGATGTTCATCTGCTCACCTACAGCTCCCCAAAGCTGGGAGCCAGGGAGCACCCACAGGTCCAGCTGTGGACCCCTCCATACTGGCAGCGTGGTGTCTGTCCCAGCCCTGGGGTCTCCCCCTGAGCTCAGCACCTCAAACCGCCTCCCTGTGCCTTGTTTTTGTAGGAGATGTGCTCTTCCAGATGGCAGAAGTCCACAGGCAGATCCAGAACCAGCTGGAGGAGATGGTGAGTGACCCAAGCCTGGCACACGGAGCTTTCTGCCTGGCCCTAGGCACTACTGGTGTCACAATTAAGCAAAATGGTTTTCTTTCTTATCTGGGTGACACCAGCCCCTCGGAAGTGGATTTGCTGAGTTACAAAGGGTTTGGTCTGCTTAGGGATCTGCTTCTGCCCTCTTGGGTCCCTCTGAGTGTCCCTCTCTGCCCTCAGCCACCTGCCTGGTGCTCCCCTAACAGGGATTGCCAGCCCTCACTAAGGAACTGTTTTCTCTTTCTGCCTGCAGCTCAAGTCCTTCCACAACGAGCTCCTGACGCAGCTGGAGCAGAAGGTGGAGCTGGACTCCCGGTACCTGAGTGTGAGTTTATGGATTCGTGCAGTCCATCAGCACAAGTGTTGACTCGGGTGTCTCCTATTCCCGCCCTCCCAGCTCCCTGCTCGGGGATGATTGTGCTTATGGTTAGAGATGAGTCCCAGGCCATCACGCACGTCACTGCTCACAGAACAGCTCATAAGTGTCAGACCCCTGCTACCTCCGTTTGCTCTCCGGGCTGTGGGGATCCCACTTTTCCCAAATAGTGGTTGGTGGGATGTCTGCTTGCTTCTGCCAACCCTCAGCAGCAGGAGCGATGGCCAAAGCAAGGGTTCGGCTTCCACTGCTCAGAGCTTTCTCCTGTTGCATCCAGGCTGCGCTGAAAAAATACCAGACGGAGCAAAGGAGCAAGGGGGACTCACTTGACAAGTGCCAGGCAGAGCTGAAGAAGCTTCGGAAGAAGAGCCAAGGCAGCAAAAATCCCCAGAAGTACTCGGACAAGGAGCTGCAGGTAGGATCCTGGGCGGGGGGCTCGGGCATCTCACCCACATGCTGGCGTTGGGGCATGGGGCATCTTGCCAGTAGATGCTTGGTACCATGTGCTAGAGGTGACTTGGCTCTTGCAAGCGTTTAGATATGGGCCTGCTGGATTTTTCAGAGGATGGGGGTGTAGCAGCGTTAGGGGAGCGTGGTGGGGTGTGGGAGGTGTGGATTAGGGAGGGGGTGGCAGCCGGTGATGGGAGCAGGTTGGTCTCATGGTGGTGACTAACCCCACTCCACTGACTGCTCCTGGTGCCTCTTTTCTTTTCTGTTTAATGAATGAACCCCAAAAGTTCATTAATTTCTGTTGTGCCAGATCCATCTTCCTCTGGATGGTGTTTTACTTAATTATTTTCCGTGCTTGCTGCTGGGGTGCCCCTTCCCCCAGCTCGCTGGGGCGGCAGCGCGGGCTGGGGGCGGCTGCGGTGAATCACAGGGATGTGATTGCAGTGTGGGCTCGCTCACCGACCACGCGCCATTTGCTAATCAGCTCGTGAAGGGCTGGGGTCCCTCTCACTACCTGCCTGGGTGGTTTGTGCGGTGGGCTGGGCACGTTTTGGGGTGTTGGGGCTACCTGCGAGGAGGGAGTCTGGGCCAGGGTCTTGCTGAAGAGCATCCAGGGCATGTGGGTACGACATGCTGAGTGGCCAGTTCTCAGGTCGCTGATGTGTTTGCAGCAGGGGTTCATGTTTTCTGATCTGTGACCCTTGGTTTAAGCTTTGCCTTGGCAAATTTTAACGAGAAACTGATGCACCTACCTGCAAACCAGCTCTGCCTGAAAATATAGGTGCTGCTATTTGAGTTAAAGCTGTTGAATGACTGCAGCATGAGTAGGATGTTGAAACGGGGAAGATTAATCCTAAAGCCAGAAATTAGCCTTGTGTTTGAGGCATGAGAAATAGGGATTAGGTGGGGACCAGAACCTCTTCTTGGATGCCATAGGTCATAACGTGTCCAGAATCATCCCCTTTTGCTGAAAGGGATCTGAATATCGGTGGTGCTTCACTGACCAGGGCTGTGTACAGTAATCAGGAGATATTTATTGTGAGGGTTATGCTGGGGAAGTGACATTAATTGCACTAAAATTTGAGAATTCAGTCACTTCTCTCAGGGGCGTGAATCAGAAGCACTGAAGGAGAAAAGCACACGTGCAGGCATCCACTCTGGCTCGGCTGCAGCTCTGGTGCTGAGCTGGAGCGCTTGGATTTGAGCTCCTGCGTCCTTGCAGCCCCCGACTGCTGAGACCACGTGGAGCTGCTTGCAGGAGGCACGGCTGGAAGGTGTCGAAGCAGCACAAATCGGGTGTCCTGCCTGCTGTGGTGGGGACTGGCACGTCCTTGAGAGCTGAGCAACTTAAACCACTTCTGAGGTGTGGTGTTCACCACAAGCCCTTGCTCTGAAATTCATGCTGAGCAAGAAAAGCCCTGTTAGGCAACTGAGCTCAGCTTGGGGAAAACTGAGGATCAAAGTTGTTCTTATCCCCCACCTGTGAAAGCTGCTGGTAGGTACAACAGGGTGAAAGAGCTGCCAGAGTCACCCCTCTCCTGCCTAACCCCCTAGGCATCCCCATCCCACACCCAGCGTCGGAGGAGGAGAAAATCCATCCCAGTGATTGGCTTTATGTAGCTGGGAGAGGAGCGATGGTTTGATCCTCCTGCTGTGATGTGGCGGGGATGGGGTAGTCCTGTTAGCATGGCTGCTTTGGGCAGGGAAACAGGATCAGGCTTTCATTCTCTTAATCTTTCAGCAGTAAGTATTTAGGAAGCGCTTATCTCTCTGAAAAAGCCTTATGATGGCTTTTGAGCTTAAAGAGCTATGAGACTGCTCAACTGCTCACTGCTCTTTTTTGCTGTAATCAAAATAGAAAGTTAAATTGCTGAATTCAGCCAAGAAGGGAGTTTTCCCCTCTATTCTCTGCTGGCTGTGGTGCTGGTGTTTTCTTTCAACGGAAAAGAGGGTTTTTTGAGCCACTCTTGATGCTGTTCTTAGCCTTGCCTGGGCATCCAGCATTGCTGCTAGGGTAGGTCTAGGCTGGAGCTGTGTGTTAGTACGAGCCTTGGTGAACCAGGAGCATCTGCAGAGCTGCTGGTGTCTCACCATGGGGCTTTGCTCCACAAAAAAATCTTTCTCAACTGGCTTAAAACAGCCCTGGGGAGCTGCTGCGAGGGGTTTGGTTTGGTTAGCTGGCCTGGAGCCACCCCTGCGGCTTGTAAAACCCCCAGCGGGCTCCGAGGAGGCTGCTGAAGGCACCTCGTGATGCTTGCGGGAAGCTGAAGACTTCATCAGGACGGTGCCTAGGGACCACAGGCGGATCAGACAACAATTGGATCTCTGCTAATGGGCTGCTGCAGATTGTCTCGTAATGGGAGAAGCTGCTGTTGATGGAAATGTTCTGGTAGCTGCATCAGTCATCTCCTTCAATAAAGCAATAACATCTTGCTCTTTGAAGACTCATCCACTTTAGTTACTGTAGCAGTCAGCAGCCAGGAGCCTGGTGCTCTGTCATCATCTCTCCACGTTCATGCTACGGGAAGCAGAATTGGTCCTTTCTGCCTTTTCACCACTTGAGTGACCGCATCTTGTCATCTCCTGCAAGTGAGGTGAGGGTGGTGGGAGAGGCACTGCTGGCCTTCAGGGTGGGTCCAGGACATGGTTTCTGTAATGCCACCTGGCTTTGCCAAGGTGAGAGGAGATTTGAGGCTGCTCAGGCTCTGCTCTACCAGGTGGCAGAGGTACCTGGGCCAGGGTACTGGCGCGGCTCAGGCTCCATGCTCTGCTAGGTTGGTTAGAAGGCACAATAAAAGAGCCTAAATGTCTTACCTGTGATTTTTCAATTCAGATAATTCATTTTTTTCCCCCTTTCTAAAGCAGAAATAAATGCTAATTCAGGAGGCACTGCACATAATTATCTTGTGGTTGGTGAGCTTTGGCAACACAGGGATTGAGGAGGTCTGCTCGGGATAAGGCACGATGCTCACGGTTGCTTGCTGGAGGCTTCTGCTGAGCTTCATCAGCCACTCACTGCATGGTGAGAGCTGACCAAGAGTTGTCTGCAAGTCCCACATCATTTGGCCCTCATCCCTTGTGTTAGTTTTGTGGAGTTTAATAGATGAGGGTGGGTGTTGCAGGATTAAAATGGTTCAGGATTTAAAACACCTTGTGGTTTGCTGTAAAAACTACTTGCTTAATTGCACTCAGAGCTGCTTTTAGGCTGCAGGAGTGATTTTTTTTTTTTTTCCCCTGTCTCCGAAGCTTTGTCTGTCATGGTCAAGAGAGTTGCTGTGCTTGTGGGATGTTACTGCTGAATGTCGCAACAAACCCAGGCTTTTTATTCCTTATGAATCAGTCCAGAGCTTTTGTAATACATGAGGAATGAAAGCTGAGACAACTGACTGCCTCCAATGTCTCATCTTGGTGTAGTTACTGAGATTTTTTTTTTTGACCTGTGTTGAAAACCAGGAGAATAAACCAGTTCCCTTCACTTCATCTTTTATGAAGAAGAATGAAAACAATATTAAGATTAAACAATCGCCAAGGAAGCTAAACTGTTGTAATTTCATTAAATCCTGGTTATGGTCGAGCCACAAAATCAAGGTCACGATGGTTTTAGGACCCTGATTGAATCAGTGGCTCAACAATGAAGTTATGTTGGTTCTAACTGTTTATCAAATCCTATTAGCGTTAGGAGCAATTGGTTTCTTCATCAGGCTGGGATGAAGCTGCCTGTAATCCATCCTAAATAACGTGGTGAGCAGTCCTGATGGTGACTCTGGAGGGGCAGAGGGACCTTCCTGCGGAACCAGGGGTTTGCTGAGCTGGGGGCAGTGGAGGCTGAGCTCAGCTCTTGCCCAGAGGTGTTTTGTGCTTGTCCACACCTACACCTGCTCCTAGGGGAATATACGAAGCTGTAAATACTGCTGTACCAAATAACCTGAGGGGGGTTAAACTTTTGTAATTGAAACCTCATTTTGATATTCCCGTTGGGAGAAGTAATTTTAGGTGTAGGTCAAGAAGCTCCAACTGATAAGGAGTTTGCACAAACCAGGTTACAAGGGCTTCTCTGAAAGTCAAATAGGAAAGGATTATGTAAAAGTTCTGTGGTTGCAGGTGCCTCTCCAGGTTTTATTGTGCTTTAAGCTGGGTTAGGCTGGGTGTCCAAACCTAGTTGGTGGATGCAGGGAGGGGAAAAGTGCATGTGAAACTCTTGGTGGTGGGTGATGATGCATCAGGTCTGGGGCTGAGCTGTTCTGCTTGTGGGCAGGGTCTGAGTGTCCTTGCCGTCCCTACTTGGGAAGTACCAACCTGAGCATTTTTGTAGCTCTGGTGTTATCTGCTCGTGTCTGGGACCTTGTTAGAGAGCTCAGCCCTAGTGGTATTTTTTTTTCTCTGTCACTTAATCTGCAGTCATCTGTGAACTCGGATGCTGCCAGCGTTGGCAGCTCTTGTCATGGGGCTGTAACTGAGTGTCTGGGGAGGCTCTGGGAGATACACGTCCCTCTGGCAGGGCACCCCAGCCTCTCCTCTCCAGATGTGGTGCCATGAGAACTCTGTGCTGAAGCGGCTTTTTCAGACCTTGTGGCCTGTGAGTGCTTATGAAAGAGGCAGCCCTGAGATGAAGGGAGTCTCCGTCTCCTCCTTCCAGGGGCTGTGGTCATGGCGTGCTTACTCAGCCACTGTGGCTGGCAGCATCCCATCCACCCCGGCTGAGCTACAAGCTCCAACACAAAGTGTGATTTCCTAAAACCAGCTCCACGAACCGGTAAGCAGCTGCTACAAATATGCAAAATGAAGCACTAAACTTCTTTTTCTCTGGGTTAGAAATGCCTCTTCTGGAAAGCCGGTCTCTCAGTTCCTGTGTAGACTGGGTCTGATGAGCATTCTGGTACCAAACGTTGTGCATCGAGCTGTTGATCTGCAGCGTCCCTGTATTAAAAGAACATTTGAAGTGGTTGATCATGGAAACCCCCGCACAGCCAGCTGGAGAAAGCACTCGCCTGCTGTTTTGCTCTCTGTAAATTTTATATAATATCACATGTATGCGTGGATGGCGCTTTACAGGAGCAGCGGAAGGATGAGGCTGATGCTTGGATGAACAGATGTGCGAGACAGGCAATGTAATGAAGGGAGACAGCCCTTCTTGAGGGAGGAAAGGGAGGCTGGCATCCTCTGAGCAGGGCAGCTGTTAGGCTTTGCTCCGTAGGATCCTCTCTGCATATTATTTCACCTTTAATAACTGTCAGCGCATCTCTGCTCGCCGAGGGAAGTGTTTCTAGTAGGGGGAGTGTAAAGCCTCTTGCTTTGAGAGAGGTCTGCCCGCTCGGTACGGCAACAGAGCAGCAATTCCCGTCAGCTCACGGTGACAGGAACCATGCACGAGAACCAGTCTGTTGCTGGGCTGCAGGATGGGAAGGGCAGCATCCCCTGAGGGTGATGGAGCTGGAGCTGGAGCAGCGGAGGCTGGTGGGCAGCACAGCTAGTGGCAGCACTAAAAGACCTTCCCGGGCTGGGGATGTTGGCAGTTGTGCAGGGCAAAGGGAGTTTCTTCTCCCAGGGATGGTGCTTCAGGGTACCCATGCACCAAATGTGTAAAAACCATCAGACAGGGGACACCGGTGGCAATGTGGAGCCCTGTGGCTCAGTGAGGGTGCTTTGCCTTTGCAAAAGGCAGTGAAGTGCATGTTGGCGTCCATGGTGACCCACATCTGGCCATTCTCCACTGCAGGAGGAGGTTTATGTTGGTTTATTTGCTTTATTTCATGAGAAGGTGGGTGACCTCAATCTCATTACCAAGCTGTGGTCTCTTTCCTGGGAAGAGGCACAATATCCTGGTGCTCAAATACAATGTCGTCTGTTTGGCTCAACAACCCAACCAACCTACCTCTATCTGTAACACATGGGGATGATGATGGGGGCTGGAGGGGGCTGGGAGAGGACGGCCTTTCCTTCAAGGCTGCTCTAGGATCCACCAGCTTCCACACAAGGAGCAAACTCTGGAAGTGAGGAGAAGCTATCCTTTGGGGGGCTGCAGAGCTGAGGATTCCTAGGCTCTCGTTTTCCTCGGTCTGGCTGTATGCCATCGTAGGGTTTCAGCTGGTTTCGTTGAGACTGTTCAGCAGCTTAGATGCTCTTCCTCTGTTAATCAGCCTAACTTCTTTCTTATTTTATCCCATTACTTTCTAATTTTTCTCCCTTAAGGTTTGCTAAGTAAATCCTCTCTTCTTTTAGTCTTTACTCCTTCCAGGTGCTTCAGCCTACCGCATCGGTCCAGCACAGCTCGCAGAGTCCTCTCCCTTCCCCTCTGTGTCTCTGCCCCACTGCTCTGTGCCACTTGTCCTGACCTGTACCTCCCTGGGACGAGAGCCTGGTCTTTGGAGCTGGCACAGAGGTGTGGTCCCCTCCCTGCTTTGCATCTCTCCTAAAGCTAGCTAGAAACATGTAGACTCTGTGCTCTCCTGTGGCTTTACTGGCTCTCTGGTCTCAAAACAGGCAGCAAACCAAGCCCAGTGGTGACAAGCAGCCGGGCTGGCTTCTGCCTGCTGCTCGTTTTCTCTTGTCCTTGTGCTTGGTCCGTCGCTCTGCAGTGCCAGATGCATCTCGCCGCCGATAAAGATCTGTAATGCTGATTCCTGCAGTTGTACTTAATGTGTTAGCACTGCCCTTGGCTCACATTCCTGACTGGTTTGCACGTTCTTGGCTTAGATAGAGAGGTTTGAACTAATTTATTTCCAGTAAGGCATTGTGGTTATTAAAAGCTTGACTGGAGTTCAGTAATGATCTTGCTGTTTCACTTACCCGAACTGTGCTGATGGCAGCGTGTGCTTGAAAAGAACTCGGGTCTTGGTGTTTCTCGGGTGCTTTTTCATCTTGACACACCTCTAGCTGTCAGCTTGTGAGTGGCACTGGAAAGGTGTTTGTGTAAGCAGCAGGGGCCTGTGTGAGCCCTGACTTTTCTGTGTCAGGGGGTGACAGCAGCTGTTTGAGCTGGGGGCTNTGGAAGGCTGTTCTAAGGTTTCTGCAGAGCCTTCTCTTCAGGCTGAACAACCTCAACTCTGTCTTTGACACATCTTGTTTCCCCTTTCAGGTTTTCTTGTTCTTAACTTACTCTCTGATCCACTGGGGGAACTTGCTCTGACTTCTGAATGTTTCTCAGCTTTGGCTGCACCCAGCACGTGGCCAAGCTTTGCTCCAGCATCAGTTCTCTTCACTGAGCAAGCAGGAGGAGTTGAACTCAAGACCCCTGGCTGAGCCATCACTGCTGGTGCAGCCGGGGCTCCCTGGGCTGTTGGAACCCAGCTCTGTGTTCCCATGTTGCTGCTCCCCTGGACTCCTGCCTCCGAGCCATGGCAGCATCTTAAACCGAACCCTTTGCCGGCTGCGCCAAGCACCGCCACGTGCTGACATTGCTAATTAGGTCAGCAGCTCCTGGTGAATTGGAAGTGGATGCGTTCGGGAGGCAGAAGGGGGGGAAGGGGGAGTTATTTGAGGCCTCTCCAACCTAGAAACCCAGAAAAGGTTTCTGGAGCTGTTGGGTGGCTCCGGTGTGTGTTCTGGCTTGTGACATGGCTGTAACCACTACCCTGGCCGCCTCTTGGTCACTCGGGTGATAAACGGGTAGATTTTTTTTTTTCCTTCTTTAAACTGAGAATTTTATTTAAGCTATGTTTAACATCCGATGTCAAAGCTGACAGCCTAAATCAAAGTCTCAGTTTAAAATGCAGCGCTGGAGCATTACGTGCTTGTCGGTGAGGTCTGGGAGAGGATGCTGCCAAGTCCAGGCATGCCGAGGCCAGCAGGGAGGCACCTTCCCCTGGCTCTTACTCTGCTCGTTGGGCTGTGGCAAGCTGAGAAACGTGTTTGGCTGAGGTTCAAAATGCAGGATGGCTGCAGGATCCCCTTCCCTCCCCCAGGGAAAAGGGACACGAGCAGCAGCCGTGAGCTCAGTCCCGATGAGCACTTGGCCGTGGGTAAAGCACTGCCTGCTTATTAAAAAAGATGCTCTCCTTACCCTACAGTACTGAGACCTTACATTGTCGCTTTGCGTGTTCCTTTTTTTTTTTCCCCCCTGTGCATCTGGTGTATTTAACAAGATTTTTATTTAAATTGTCTTTCTGTGTGTGATTTGAAAGCTCATTGTCACTTTGAGCAAAGCCGAAATGAAAACTATGTAGTGAACAAGAAGCGTGCTCGCCATTTTGTAATGTAATAACGTGTAAAAATCCAGGCTCTGAATAAATCAATGGCACATCAGGCATATTTACATAAAGTATATAAAGCACAGAGAATACTAAATTTGGAGCATAGGCTTTGTGCTTGCAAATCGACATATTCCAACCGGTTGCAGCCACGAAGGCAAGCCTCTCGTTAGTGAAATAATTAAAAAGGTATTTACAAAACAAGTTTTAAGCATTTAAGTCGCAATTAAAACTAAAAAATCTAACATTGCTCAGATGAGGATGGGTTTCCCCCATGCTGTGATGGTCCTTGTGTGTGGGACTTGAGCTGAGTCTCACCTCCCCGAGCTGTACAGTCTGTGTCTCACCTGGGGAGACCCACAGTGTGCTGGAATAGTCCTTGTGCTACTGAGCTAAATTAGCCAGAGATGGACTCATTTCACTCCTCACCTTCTCAGTTGCAATGGCCCAGTTAGTAAATTAAGCAGGATGAGTTTAAGGTGTTGGGGTCCATGCTTGTGCCTGTTTCAGGTGTTCCTTCCAGAAACAGGGCTCTGCAGGAGGGAGAGCATCATCCTGCCACTTCCCTAGGGAGAGGAGGGAAGGAGACTTTTTCAAGAGCTGCCTGTGATGCGGGTATGTGGGGACAGCAGGACACGCTCCCTCCTGGGAGGTGTTGGACTCTGCTGGAGGAGCTGGTAGCTGGGGGAGCCAGGGGCTCTCCAGGCTGGCGCTGCAGCATCCTCCCATCCTGGCTCCCCATCCTCGCTACCTGGCTAACGCCTCTGGGCTCTGTCCCTCTGCTTTCCAAGGGCTAATAATACCGAGGAGGAGGTGTTGAGCTGCTGGCAGCGCCTCTGTCCTGAGCCCACTCTGTGGGAGCGAAGCTTTCCCATGGCTGCTTGTTCCTGCTGGCCCAGGGCTGCTGCCTCCTCATCCCGGTGCCTCTGTGCCTGCTGCCGATAGAGCCCAGCTGCCTGCCGGCTTTCCCAGTGCCTCCCCTGTATCCCTGCCAGCCCCAGTCTGGCTCAGCTCTCCCCACAGCTTCACTTGGGGGTGATGCCAACACCTCCATTATTTCTGCTTCTGTGCCCAATGGTGTCAGCTCTGTCACTCTCATTTATTTCTTTTCCCAGACATCGCTGTTTGCACTGAGTTTTCTCAGTGGGGGGGAAAAAGGAGTCTCCTCGAAACAGATGTTGGTTTTAGACTGGGATTTTACCCATTTCTTCTTTTCCCCACTGGTGTTGGGAGATGCAAAACAGCTGGGTCCAGCATGAGCTCTGCACAGGGTTTACTCTCGAGGGAGGATGCTCTGAGCGGGGTGGCAGCAGCAAGAGCTGCTTATTTCAGTCCTCTCTGAAGCCTGGAATGTCGCTTAATCTCACTGCTTTGTTGAGGTTTGTTCCATTTTATATGTCTGCTAATAAATATTGTAGAATGCTAAAAATAACTGTTCAACATGAAGAAAGAAGTAAAGCTGCTTCGGGCCCTGAATTTCCAGTTTAATTCCTGTCTAAGGGAAGCTCGGACTTTCTGAAATGGTTTTAGCAGTGCCTGGGCTTCATGGCTGGTTTTGATGTGGTGCTGTTACCCCAGAGAAGAGCAAGAGCTGATGGGAAGGAGATGTTGCAGGGCATGACAGTGATAGCTGGAAGAGATATTCCTCTTGAAGGCTTGGCGGCTGCTTTTCCAGCACCACATCAAGGGTGGAAGCTTCTCGCAGAAGAGCTGGGGACATCCCAGGAGGATCGATGGAGGAGAAAGCAGCCTTCCCAGCCGCAGGGTGCGGCATTGAGGGACAGTCATCCTGGCTGTCCCCTTGCTGTTGTGGCTGTGGATGTTGGAGGGGTTCATGTGCTGTTCTGCGTGGTCCCCAGCTCTTCCCCATCTATCCTGGACACAGTGTGAATTTTGGGGCTGCTCTGTGTAGGGATAGGAGTTGGGCTCTCAAGGGGTGGGTCCTTGTGGGTCCCGTCCAACTCTGTGTGTTCTGTGATTCCGTGATCTTTTCAGGCAGGATTGATTCAGCTAAGATGCCAGCAGCAGAGGAGGTGCTGGAGGTGTTCAGCTATGATGCCAGGGAGGGATGAGTGGGGAATCGTAGGGGCCATTGCCAGCCCTGGGCAACCAAGGCAACCTCCCTGGCCTCCACAACTGATGCGAGTTGTCTCGGTTGCGGCTCGAGTGCCAGTTTGGTGAGAGGGCGGCTGCGTGCGGTACAGCTCGTCCCACCACCTGCGCGGCTCCCAGCCCACATGCTGAGTCAGCTTCTGCGTGGGGGGGCTCCAGTGAGTAAGGGTGGCTTGGAGGGGCCGCGCAGGCACACGTCTGTCCTGGCGCTGGGGGGGTGCTCCCAGCGGGCACCCAGCTTCTCTGACTCCTCTTCAGAGGCTGCCGTGTCCCTTGTGCTCACTGGGTAAAGCAGCGAGGGCAACCGCCTCTCTGGTTTTCTTTTGGTTCTAGTACATTGAAGCCATCGGCAACAAGCAAGGCGAGCTGGAAAACTACGTGTCCGACGGCTATAAGACTGCTCTCACGGAAGAGAGGAGGCGGTTCTGCTTCCTGGTAGAGAAACAATGCGCGGTAGCGAAGAGCGCGATCACCTACCATGCCAAGGTGAGTCTACCCCTGGGCTGCAGGTGCCCAGCTGCCCCGGCACTGGATGGATGCTCTCATCAGGAGCTGCTGATTCCCTGAAAGCCGTGTCTGGTGTACTCACAGGGCAGAGGGTGAGGAGTATATCAGTGGGTGTCCCGCAGATGAGGTGCCCTGGGATCACGTGTGTATGGAAGATTCCAGGGCTGTGCTGGCTTCCCAGTACACCCTGAGCTGCCCTTGCTGTGACGAGGGAGTCTGCTCTGCATTTCAAAACAGCTTTTGGCTGCACAAGGTGGACAAGACCATCCGCGGCTTGGGGGCCAGCATGGCAGTAGTGAGGGTAGAGCCTGGCTGCCTATCTTGTCCTCCGTCGTGCGATTTCACCTGCACAGGAGAACTCCTGGTAGGCGGATGGGGCTGAGTTCACCTCTCCTGCTTGTTATGGTCATGGAGGTCTGAGTGCTGTCCCTCGGCCAAGGCTCATCCAGTTCCTCGTGCATCTGCTTGTGATTTGCAAAAGCAGCAGAAATGCAAAGCAGTAATTGGAGTCAAGGGCAGGGAGAAGGGCTCCCTCTGAACCCCCAGTATCGCCTGATTTTAATAAGGATGGAGATTAAACTGCTGCTCCAAACCCTCGAGTGCCCAATTCCAGCCAGGCTGGGGACTGGAATTGCTGCCTGTTGGCTGGGAGAGCAGTGGCCTCCTGCACTACTCTGGAGCGGAATCCATCCAGACGGGGGCTCAGCACGCTGGTGCTGCTCCCACAGCCTCGTGCTCCCACTCTGGTTGTTCCCCACCACCACCTCCCGTTGCTCAGAGCACCCATCTGTCACTGCCACACTTGGCACTGGGGAGCAGGAGAGAGGGAGTCTGGATTAGTCAGCGCTGTCCTCGCGCTGTGCTGCCGGCTGGATCGATCCTCGGCATATGTGAACTCCTCCTGGAGTGCAGGAGGGAAAAATTCCCTCCCCCAAGGGATGAGGGGGTCGCTAGGCATGATGTGCCCGCGCTTGCAGCATGACCGTGTGCATAGTGAACCCAAAAGCTTCTCGCGGCAGCACGTGGAGGCTGGTTTTGCAAGAGAGGGGCTCTGCAGGTGGCTCATCCAGAGCAAGGTGGGTGTAGGTGCGATGTGGGTGCCCAGCCCCTCACCAGCCCAGCAGCCAGTGTGGGCTTTGCTGGCTAAAAACACCGTCCTGCTGCTGCCTACGGCTCCCGGGGGATGCTGGCAGCAGCCGTTGCTTGGGTGGAGCTGCTGGCCGATAGTAGGGGAACATTCTGAGGCTTTGAAATAGGCTTAAGAGTGGGTTTGGTCAGCAGGGACCGAGCTGTCTCCAGGTGAGACTGGTTGTGAAGCTGGGGGTGGGTGTAGGTCACCTGCTGCTGTGAGGCTGGGCTGCACGGTGGGTGAGCTGGCTGATACGCTTGCCGGAGCCGCTCCTCCGCTCCCCTGCGCTGGGTATTGCTCAGGGAGGTGTTCAGGGTGGAGGTCTGCATGGTTCTTGACTGAGAAGGGTCCTTAGGGTGGACCAGGTGCCTTGTAGATGCACACGATGGGATGTTTGCCGACACGGCATAAAATCATAGAATCACCAGGTTGGAAAAGACCCACCAGATCATTGAGTCCAGCCATTCCCATCAATCACTAACCCATGTCCCTCAGCACCCATCCCTAAAACCCCTCCAGGGAAGGTGACTCGACCCCCTCCCTGGGAAGCCTTTGCCAGTGCCCAATGACCCTTTCCATGAAAATTTTTTTCCTAATGTCCAGCCTAAACCTCCCCTGGTGAAGCTTGAGGCCACACAATGCTGTCTCAGGAGGGTTTTGCTGCAGCCCTGTGCCCTCATGCCTTGTTTTTCTCTGTTGCAGGGGAAGGAGATGCTGACGCAGAAGCTGCCCCTGTGGCAGCAATCCTGCTCGGATCCCAACAAGATCCCTGATCGTGCGATACAGCTGATGCAGCAGATGGCTGCCAGCAGCAATGGCACCATTATGCCCAGCCCTCTCTCTACATCCAAATCCAACCTCATCATCTCTGACCCAATCCCTGGTGCCAAACCTCTCCCTGTCCCCCCGGAGCTGGCACCTTTTGTAGGAGTAAGTATCTCAGTGGTGGATGTTGTCCTGCCCTTCTGAGCAAAGCTGGAGGGACGAGCCTGGGCCGGTGTCACCGTTGTCCTCAGCAAGTTGCCTTTTGATGGATTGTCACTGATGATGGGCAGGTGGTCACCCTGGGATGTGGGAGGGAGTATGACACGGCTGATGTGGGTATGGGCAGGGCAGCCTGTATTATCCCATCCCTCCAGGGCTGCTGAGCTCTAGAAGGGTAGGAGATCTGGGGGGACAGTTCAGGGAACCTGTGAGCTGGACTTGGCTCATCCCAGTCCTTCTGCTTCCAGAACCGCGGTGTTCATAGAATCATCAGGTTGGAAGAGACCCACCGGGTCATTGAGTCCAACCATTCCTATCAAACACTAAACCATGTCCCTTAGCGCCTTGTCCACCTGTCCCTTAAACGCCTCCAGAGAAGGTGACTTAACCCCCTCCCTGGGCAGCCTGTTCCAGTGACCCTTGCTGTGAAAAATTTTTTCCTAATGTTCAGCCTTGTTGAAGCAAGACACCCCAGTAACAGCTGGGAGTGACCCATGGGGTGAAGGACCCTTCAGAAGAGGGTGTCCACCCTGATGTAGGGGTACAAGCAGTAGAGCTCTGGAGGGATTTGTTGAGTGTAAGACTGCTTGGAACGGTTAAATCCCATAGAGGAGACCTCACTGCTCCCCTGAGAGCAGCTTGTTTCAGGCGGGGAGCTAAACCCAACAGGCTGAAGCTCTGGTTTGCCATCAGCTGCATTCCACTGTGGGACCTGTGGCGAGATGCCCTAATGAAGACGTTCCCCGTCTTCCCCCTCCCTCCTTTCCTCTCTCGTAGCGCATGTCAGCGCAGGAGGCCGTGCCTGTGATGAACGGAGTCTCAGGCCCAGACAGTGACGGGTACAACCACTGGTCTGAGATGAAGCCAGCACAGCCCAAATCTTTATCTCCTCCCCAGCCTCAGAAGCAGCTGAGTGACTCTTACTCCAATACACTCCCAGTTCGCAAAAATGTGCCACCGAAAAACAGCTACGTATCAGGTGAGGCTCTGTCCTGGGCTCCAGGGGTGCCGTGGGGCTGGCTGTGCCGGGCAATGCTCGTGGGGAGCGGTTGGCAGGGGCTGGTCGCAGCAGTGGGGAGCAGGGGCCTCAGAGGGATGCTGTTGGTGGCGAGACAGTGACCCGCAGCATCCCTCTGGCATCAGGTGCTGTTTGTGCCTCTGCACCTGGGCTGAGGAAACAAGTGGAGCTGCGTTCTGCTGTGGGTTTTCAGCTATGCGAGGTTTCAACCCCCAGAGAGGGGGAATCTCATGCGAGGAGGCTGCTCCTTCTGCCACGGCTGTTGGGAAATCCTGAGAGCAGTGGTTTGATCCAGCCCGGAGTCCCGCTTATTGAGGGGGAAGGTTTGAGTTGAATACTGAAGGTTTTATTGGCACCTGGAATAAAATAAGCAAATCTGGGGGTTTGCCTCTGCCTTTGCCTGGGTTTGGCTGCAAGGTGAAGGGCTTGAGGCACTCACTGCTCTTTCTCTTCTACCAGCTGAAAACAAGACACTGCCACGCTCCAGCTCCATGGCTGCAGGGCTCGAGAGGAACGGCAGGACAAGGGTGCAGGCCATTTTCTCTCATGCTGCTGGAGATAACAGCACCCTCCTGAGCTTCAAGGAGGGTGACCTCATCACACTGCTGGTGCCAGAGGCCAGGGACGGCTGGCACTACGGAGAGAGTGAGAAAACAAAAATGTGAGTGTTGTAGTCGTCCCCACGCACCAGTGCGCCTGGAGTGCAGCCTCTTCGGGATCCTCCACAAATAAATGTGGATTTAGCTTCATTCCCTGTCTTTGCCTTTCAGGAGGGGCTGGTTTCCTTTCTCCTACACACGAGTCCTCGACAACGATGGCAGCGAGCGGGTCCATGCGAGGTAGGAGCATCACCCACTCACCTGCCTCCACGTGCTGTGCCGGGCTCGCAGGGTGAATCTCTCCCAGGCTTGGAGCTTGAGCTGGGATGGGAACATTCCACTTTCCTTGGACATCACGTGTTTCTAGGAATGCCTCCCGGCAGAGGCGGGTGGTAGCCTGGGGGTGTTATGGCTTTGGGGGTGGCTGGGCAGCGGGGGGGGCTCAGTCTTCAGGGAGCTGGTGCTGATGCTTTGGGTCTTCCCAGCCTGCAGCAAGGGAAGAGCAGCAGCACCGGCAACCTGCTAGACAAAGATGACATCTCCATCCCGCCGCCCGACTACGGCATGGGCTCCCAAGCCTTCCCGGCACAAGGAGTCAACACCTTCAAGCAGAGGCCGTACAGCGTGGCCGTGCCTGCCTTCTCCCAGGTGAGCCTACAGGGGCTTCGCCTGCTTAGGTGGGGGACTTTTTATAAGTGGGAGACGCTCAAGCAAAGCGCTGGGGACAGGCACATGGTGACCCAGGTGCCTGCAGCATCTCTGTCTGTCCTGTGGTTTTAAAGCAGAGGGATGAAATGTATTAAAGCGAGTTCTCACTCCTGGTGTGGTGCAGACCACGTGGAGGGAGAGGAGGGCTGCTCTCCAACCTGTGTTCGTTGTTTGTAGGACTACCTAATGCCCTATGGGTGTGCAATTAAAGACTATTCCAGTGGCCTCTGCCAACCACCCTCCGCTCACTACAAGCCTTACGCTAGGTCGACAGCTGTAAGTCCGAACGCACGCAATGTTTCCTTTGGGATTTATGGGTAGTTGACCGGTTTTGCCTAGTCACGTGTGCCTTGCCTGGGGCCCCTTCTCCTGCTGAGCATCCCTCCTGGGGACAAGGGACATGGGGGATACAGGGAGTCGATGGGAGAGGAGACAAAGCCAGTTTGGCTTTCCTGGGCAGAACGGGCAAGGCACAGGGAAACAAATGGCACAAAACGGCACCATAAACCCCCAAAGGACAACACTTGCCAACTCCATGGGAGCCTCCCACCAGAAACCAGCAGTTCACAGGCGGCTGGAGGTGTTTTCTCTGGCATGTGCCGGTTCAAGC
The DNA here is from genome assembly GCA_013389865.1 of Piaya cayana. NCBI lineage: Eukaryota > Metazoa > Chordata > Aves > Cuculiformes > Coccyzidae > Piaya > Piaya cayana. Next base: position 19,929 of record WAAB01014861.1, on the reverse strand, counting down.
CGGTGACAGTCCTGCGGGAATGCTGGGGGTGAGCGTGCAGGGCTGTGGTTGTCCAAAATGAGCTCTGTTTCTAGGATAATCAGTTAAGGAGGATGCATGTGTGGAAGGTACCATCTTAACCCAGGAGCTGCTGGCATAATGGGGCTTCCTCACCAAACGAGCGTGGTGGGGTGAGCCGCACTGGCTTTCCAGGAGCACTCGGCACATGCTGGTGGGTGGGGAGAGGATGAGGAGGGGGAGATGCAACTATGCAGCATGCGGCCTTTTGGCAGGGTGCTCCACAGAGGCAGTTCCTCCATCCAGGGTCTGACCCTCTCAATAGAGGATGGAAATAACTGCAGCCCTGCCTCTTGCCGTTTGCTGGATTTTCCCAGCAAGATTTGCTACTGGATTTGGGCGTCTGTGATTGGGAGCATTCCTGGGATGATGGGAATGCAGGTCTTTAATCCCTGGTGCGTGGCCAGCTCAGAGACTAATGACTCTCACTCCTTTCTGGACTGGTGCCGTGACTGTTGTGGAGAGCAGAGCTGCTCCATGGCCATATCCCAGGGGGCAAAGTCCTTGAGGGGCGTCCTCCAAGCCTAGTCGGACCAGTGGAGTCCTTCCCTGCAGCAAACACTGTTCGGTACCGGCTGAAGGAGAAAATGGTCCAAAGCCCTGTGGGTTTCTGGTGGGAGTTAATACAGACAAACGCCTCTTTCCACGGAACATTTCACTGATATCTCCAGCTTGTTTGATCTCTTTTCAAGTGTCTTGCATCTCAGAAGTAGCTAGAGCTCTACTACGATGGGGCTGGGAAGAGCAAACTGGGGCTCTCCTGGCTGTTGCTTTCCCTTGTCTTGCCAGATAAAGTCCTGCTCTGAAGAGAGCAGTGCAGCTTTACTCTTCTGGTGTCCCGATCCCGTTTAAATCATCTCCATATCTCCTTCCTCTCCAAGTGCATCGGCTCACAGGCCTGGTCCTGATGCACTTTGGTCTGTTCGTGTGACCCTCCAGTGCACCTGAATGTCTTGCATGTCTTCCACCCCTCACTGTGTTTCCTCCCCTCCTTTCCACAGGGTCTCGATGACTACGGGACGAGGTCTGTCAGCAGGTAAGATTTTCACCTTCCTGTCGCATTACCTGAAAGTGAACTGTAAGTGTTGGCTCAGGGTGAAGCTGTGGTGCCACCAAGCAGGGACACCCCTGTGGGCGGCCCTGTGTGAGCCTGCCAGGGGAAAAGTGGTGGCTGGGATGAGGCCGTGTGGTGGAGGACGTGGTGCAGGTCTGGTCTGCGAGCATGGAGGGACCAAAGGTCCCAGAGCCAGCCCCTACCAGCCAGCCCCAACCTCGCACTTCTCCAGCGAGGAGGCTTGTGTCTCCCCAGGCTCCTCTGCAGGGCTTGTGCCTGGATAGCGAGACCATGGCAACAGCACAGTGCGTCTTTCCCTGGCAGCTCCTCCGTCCTCACTCCCTCTACCTTGGAGCTGCCCCATCTTGATCCTGGGGGTAAACCCCAGCCCCACAGGCACAGATGGCAAAGAAAGTGGTGATGGGCAGGGGCTGAGCTCAGCACTCTGCCGGTCCCTCCGGTGTTGTGCCAGGGAGCCGGACTCCCGTGCACGGCACTGCCAGCGAGCTGAGCTGCCGGGCATGATGCTGCTGCCTTGCGGTGCCGCGCTGGCAGGCTGGGCTATGGTGCTGCCTCGTGGTACCGTGCTGGGGGAGCTGGGCGAGCGCATGCTGGTGGTCCTGGCCACTCTGGCAGTTCTCTGTGCTTTGTTCCGCAGCGGCAGTGGCAGTTTGGTATCAACGGTGTGAGGACACCTTGGCTAGCAGCGGCCCCTTGCTGCTTGGAAGAGCTCTCTGCTTCTTTCCTCCTCTTTTTTTTTTTTTTTTTTCCTTTTCCCTTCGTTTCTCTTTCTCGACTTCTTTTTGGATTCTAAACTCTTGTGATCTTCAAGGAAACCATGGTGCTTCTCCACCCCTCCCTGGTGTTCACAGTGCCCTTGTTTCTGAAGCCTTTTCAGAGCAGAAACTGCCGATCGGTCTGTGCTCGCTTTGAAGCAGCCTGGATGCAGTTTACACTTTAATGGGACCCGGTTTTTTTTGTACTCCTGTGTGAATGTTAGCGATGCACTGTCCCTCCTCTGGGGCTGCCCACCAGCCGCCTCGCACGAGCCTGGACTTAAACCTCCCAGACTGTGGAAAAAAATATGCATGGCCTCTGGTGTCCGTACTGTTACTGAGCATCCGGGATGCCCGCGCCCGGGATGCTGTCGTGGCAGCAACCCCCAGCCTCTCCCCTCGGCTTGATCCGCTTCCATCCAACCACCCGCAGTGGTGGCTTTGGGGGAAAAAAAAAAGTGGATAGCGCGAGAGCTCTCACACTGGGGAAAGGGCTGCTTCTTAGTTGGGGTCCTGCCAGCCCTGGGGCGCAGCCAGCAGCCCCCTGGAAGGGTGATTCCTGGTTGTTTTATAAATATATATATATATTTTTTGTAGCAAGGCATTGTTACCTCACGATAGCGCTGGGGGCTGCTGTGATGCTGTCCAAGGACACGTTCGCATCCCTAAACTGGGCTTGGGCGAGGCAGCTCCCCCGCTGCACTGGGGGCTCCCGGCACTCGGGGTCCCACTCCAAAGCCCTTCCAGTGCCCGTGGCCATCTCCACCGCAAAAAGCTGTTCGGGGCTTTCTTTTTTTTTTTTTTTCTGATTGATTTTTAAAACCTCTCACATTGCCTGTTTACTGGGACATTGCTGGCAATAGAGACACACACACACACAAACACAAACACAGACAAGTTTTTGTTTTATATTCTTGCCTACGGGCATATTGTAACGAGACCCTCCTGCATCGATGTCCTGATTTTGCTAAAGATTTTTAACCCAGGATCTTTCATGCTGAATGACTGAAATGTAGAAGGGGCGGTTAAAACCCCAGCAAAGCCTGTACGGAGATTGTAAAGTGCTGGAAAGCCTTTTTTTTAAAAAAAAAAAAAAAGCCAGAGAGAAATGTGCCCTGTACTGAGTTATTGTTTGAATAAAAGTTTTATTTATTGCATTGAGCTGGGCCTCGGTGTCTTTTTCGGCTGCCGTGCCTGTGTGCTGCCCATCACCGCCTGCATTGCACATTGCTATTGCCATGCCTTTTATTTTTTTTTAATTATTATTTTTTCCCCTCCCTTCTCCATCCTTTTGGCATTAGGTGGGGTGTCCCCTCGCAGGCTTTAAACAGCTTTGGTGAGCAGCATCGGCTAAAACTGTTTAAGGACCAGGTCACTACGGGGGGTGCTGCTTGCTGCATGCTGAGGCTGGGGCTGCGCTTTCCTAGCCCATAGTGGGAAAGCAGCGGTGGCTGGAGAAGGGGAAGGAAGCCCCCCCCTCTCCCTTCCGTAGCCCCCACCACCCCTGGCCTCTCTTTGCGGGTGGCTCCCAGCGCCTGCCTTGGCCGTGCCCTTCCTTCCCCTCCTCGCAGGGAGCTGTCGGGCAGCACCAGCAACTCAATAAACAAGACTTTTCCTCCTTTTTTTCTTCTCTTTCTTCCTGCTTCCTTTGCCCAGAGGCCCTGTGTGTGCTACAGCCGGTGGGCTTGGGTGCGCGCTGCCGGCTCGTAGCCTGGTTCCTCTCCTTAACCAACACCTTCTGTTCCCATCAAGGGGTCAGAGTGCATCCCGGTGTCCTCCAACCTGCCTTCTCTTTCCCTTGCAGCCCCGATGTTGAAGTGGCCAGGTTTTGAGGTGCCCCTGCCCATAGTTAGTAAGTTGATGTTCTCGGGTGCCCAGACCCTGGGTGTGCTGGTGCTGGGTGACGCTGTGTGGCTGCAGTGGGGATGGTGGCACCGCTCTGCTTCTCCCCTGCACCCAGCCGAGCGCATCCCCTCCCTCCGTCATCGCTTCTCCCCGTCCCGGTGGCGGGAGCTCCTGGTTGAACCACGCTGCATCCGCACGGCTCCTCGTGCCACTGCCACGCTGGGCAGCCCCCTGGGGGCCACGCTTCCCCTGGGATGCTGAGCTTCTGCTTCCCCTGCTCCCCATAACCAGCCTCTTCGGTTGTAGGTCTCTGCAATCTGGCCCGCCAGCCCTGTCCTGTGGGACAGAGCACGTCTGCACTAATGTCAAGTTTTTTGAGCAGCTTTTTTTGCTTGTAGAACACCCTGGGGATGCGTCTTGGGAGCCTCCACGTCCTGGCCCCAGCCACAGCCCAAGGGCAGGCATGGAGAAGTTTCCCAAGGAGCCAAGACACCCCCCACCTTGCCTTGCCTGCGTTGCAGAGCCCAGGAGAGCCCCTTCCTGGTTTTTCTTTGATCTGTGAGCTGTTTTTCTCGCGGCTGCCGGTGGGCTCCTGTCCCAATGGCTCTTTACTACCAGAACAANTCCCTCCTCTGGGGCTGCCCACCAGCCGCCTCGCACGAGCCTGGACTTAAACCTCCCAGACTGTGGAAAAAAATATGCATGGCCTCTGGTGTCCGTACTGTTACTGAGCATCCGGGATGCCCGCGCCCGGGATGCTGTCGTGGCAGCAACCCCCAGCCTCTCCCCTCGGCTTGATCCGCTTCCATCCAACCACCCGCAGTGGTGGCTTTGGGGGAAAAAAAAAAGTGGATAGCGCGAGAGCTCTCACACTGGGGAAAGGGCTGCTTCTTAGTTGGGGTCCTGCCAGCCCTGGGGCGCAGCCAGCAGCCCCCTGGAAGGGTGATTCCTGGTTGTTTTATAAATATATATATATATTTTTTGTAGCAAGGCATTGTTACCTCACGATAGCGCTGGGGGCTGCTGTGATGCTGTCCAAGGACACGTTCGCATCCCTAAACTGGGCTTGGGCGAGGCAGCTCCCCCGCTGCACTGGGGGCTCCCGGCACTCGGGGTCCCACTCCAAAGCCCTTCCAGTGCCCGTGGCCATCTCCACCGCAAAAAGCTGTTCCACGCTTTCTTTTTTTTTTTTTTCTGATTGATTTTTAAAACCTCTCACATTGCCTGTTTACTGGGACATTGCTGGCAATAGAGACACA
>WAAB01014861.1:0-14850 GCA_013389865.1 Piaya cayana | reverse complement strand
AAAAAAAAAAAAAAAAAAGCCAGAGAGAAATGTGCCCTGTACTGAGTTATTGTTTGAATAAAAGTTTTATTTATTGCATTGAGCTGGGCCTCGGTGTCTTTTTCGGCTGCCGTGCCTGTGTGCTGCCCATCACCGCCTACATTGCTATTGCCATGCCTTTTATTTTTTTTTAATTATTATTTTTTCCCCTCCCTTCTCCATCCTTTTGGCATTAGGTGGGGTGTCCCCTCGCAGGCTTTAAACAGCTTTGGTGAGCAGCATCGGCTAAAACTGTTTAAGGACCAGGTCACTACGGGGGGTGCTGCTTGCTGCATGCTGAGGCTGGGGCTGCGCTTTCCTAGCCCATAGTGGGAAAGCAGCGGTGGCTGGAGAAGGGGAAGGAAGCCCCCCCCTCTCCCTTCCGTAGCCCCCACCACCCCTGGCCTCTCTTTGCGGGTGGCTCCCAGCGCCTGCCTTGGCCGTGCCCTTCCTTCCCCTCCTCGCAGGGAGCTGTCGGGCAGCACCAGCAACTCAATAAACAAGACTTTTCCTCCTTTTTTTCTTCTCTTTCTTCCTGCTTCCTTTGCCCAGAGGCCCTGTGTGTGCTACAGCCGGTGGGCTTGGGTGCGCGCTGCCGGCTCGTAGCCTGGTTCCTCTCCTTAACCAACACCTTCTGTTCCCATCAAGGGGTCAGAGTGCATCCCGGTGTCCTCCAACCTGCCTTCTCTTTCCCTTGCAGCCCCGATGTTGAAGTGGCCAGGTTTTGAGGTGCCCCTGCCCATAGTTAGTAAGTTGATGTTCTCGGGTGCCCAGACCCTGGGTGTGCTGGTGCTGGGTGACGCTGTGTGGCTGCAGTGGGGATGGTGGCACCGCTCTGCTTCTCCCCTGCACCCAGCCGAGCGCATCCCCTCCCTCCGTCATCGCTTCTCCCCGTCCCGGTGGCGGGAGCTCCTGGTTGAACCACGCTGCATCCGCACGGCTCCTCGTGCCACTGCCACGCTGGGCAGCCCCCTGGGGGCCACGCTTCCCCTGGGATGCTGAGCTTCTGCTTCCCCTGCTCCCCATAACCAGCCTCTTCGGTTGTAGGTCTCTGCAATCTGGCCCGCCAGCCCTGTCCTGTGGGACAGAGCACGTCTGCACTAATGTCAAGTTTTTTGAGCAGCTTTTTTTGCTTGTAGAACACCCTGGGGATGCGTCTTGGGAGCCTCCACGTCCTGGCCCCAGCCACAGCCCAAGGGCAGGCATGGAGAAGTTTCCCAAGGAGCCAAGACACCCCCCACCTTGCCTTGCCTGCGTTGCAGAGCCCAGGAGAGCCCCTTCCTGGTTTTTCTTTGATCTGTGAGCTGTTTTTCTCGCGGCTGCCGGTGGGCTCCTGTCCCAATGGCTCTTTACTACCAGAACAAAAACAGTTAAATAACCCCTGGTGACTCATCAAAGCAACCTTTCCTCTACCTCCAGTCCCGAGAATCTATTTTGGCATCCTGTGGGGAAAAGTGATCTAAGAATCTGCATTAATGAGGTCGGAAATTAATTACCCTATTTTTAAGCAAAAGCCATTTTATCTTTTGAGGAAAGCAAGAGCGCACTTGGAGAGGTGAGAGATGAGAGGGGGAGACAGCAAGTGCCCTTCCTAGGAGACAAGGGGACTGAAACCCTTCCTCCTGCCCCGTGGGAGGGGACCAAGGACACTCCAAAGGTGCTGGGGTCCAGGTAGAGGTAGTCACTAACCACAGCTTCTCCTAACTCAACCCAACGTTTGTGTCACTAACACTTTACCTGCACCCCTGTCTCGGCTGGCAGGGCTGTGCCCCATGGTGGAGACCCACCAGCAGCCTTGGGGGCTGAGGGGGTCTCGCTGCTGCCTCCGTTGCAGATCAGAGAGGGCCTGGGGAGGGTCAGTGGGCACAGGTTAGTTTTTCTAGGCAGGGAAGAGCTGGCTGGCTGCAGCAAGGAGAGGCGGGGGCTGCAGGGATGCTCTGCAGCTCTCTTGGCCCCTGTGTCTGAGGTGGGTTTGGACCTGATGGCTCTGGGCAGCCCAGGGTGGCTGTGCACACACCGATGGTGTCCCCATAGCTGCCTGCACCCTCCGGGAGCCACCTCCTGCCCATAGCTGGCAAGAGACGGTGGGAGCGAGACAGCACCAGGTAGGTAAAGCCCAGCCCAGCCCGACCACTCATGGCTCCGGTTGTGGGACGCTGCCGCTCCTTGGGGTGGCCGAGGTTGTCTTGCCGGGAGCTGGGCTGAGCTCATGGTGTGCAGTCACCTCATCCAGGTGCTCTTCCTCTCCCTGCACTCTGACTCTGCAACGTTTGGCTTCTCTGAAGGCTTCCCAGGTTGTGTGGCAAAGAGCTGCAAGCTCCGTTCCTGCATCCCTCAGCAGAGAGGTTGCAGGGAGCCACAATCCCCCAGAGCAGCGTGGTGTGGAGCTGGGTGATTCTGGGGTGCCCCCGCACATGGGAATGGCTTAAACCCAGCCTGGGGAGCTGAAGCAGCTTCTCCAGCCTCTCAGCAGCCCCAGCTTTAGGTCTACTGGAAGGTGAGGTAGGAGAACGTTCCGCATTTGGTAGCTCTTGCCGGTTCATGTCTCAAATCTGCTGCTGCTTTAACTGTGGGAGAAGCGGAGGAGCTGGGAGCAGCTTGGCCCGAGGGGTCTGCAGGGCAGAGCAGCTCCACCTTAACCCCTTCCCAAATGCTGCTGAACCCCAGCAGGTGGAGGGGATAGGGATGGCAGCTCCAGGCTCGCTGACGTACCCGCTCGGGCTCAGACTCTGCAGCCAGCAGAGGCACCAGGGCTCTGCAGCAAAAGCTTTTTGGGGTCTCGCCTGGGTGCTGCTCGCTGTGCCGGTGCCCCATCCACGCCGGCCGTCCCTCCTGCTGAACTCTGCCTTCCTCTTTCTCTGCAGAAACCCCTTTGCCAACGTCCAGCTGAAGCCAACGGTGACGAACGACCGCTCGGCTCCGCTCATCAGCTGATCCAGGAGCGCTGGTGCCTGTCGTGCCACCCAGCACTCGCTGCCACCTCCTCCTCCTCCTCCTTGCTGCTGCATGTCCAGCTTTCCAGGACTTCGGGTTTTTTTAGGCCGAGTTTATTTAATCTTGCCGCTTTCAAAGCCAAAGGCTAAAGCTAGTGCCCTGGTTCTCTCTTCTCTAGACCCAGCTTATTCCTCTCGCCGGCAGAGGGTAAAACCGCTGCCACGCAGCCTCTCCTTTGCCCACACAGAACTAGCGTGATGGCCGCACGTCTCTGGGTTTGCTTCTAGGCTTTGCAGCAGTTTTTTTTATGGTTGGGAGTGTGGCTTCAGCTGGAAAAACAGCTCTCCAGAGGCGAGCAGCACTTTGGGTTTGTGCGGGGTGGAGAGCAAAGACAGAGGGGAAAGACACCCCCCGATCCCCTCTGCCAGCCCAGGAGGGATCCTTGGAGCTAAGAGTACAGCCAGGGCTCCTCGTGCAAGCCACGGGGTGGTAGGAGCTGTCGGCAGCTCCAGCGAGACCACAGCCACCCCATCTCCGCTCGCTCGCCCTGGGCTGAGGGGTGGTGGGATGCTGGTGGTGGAGTCCCAGCACTGCAGCCCCCGCTGGAACGGGGACAGAGACAGGGCCAGGTCTCTGTGTACAGTAGGGTATTACGGTACTGCTGTAAAATATAAGCTAGGAAAAAAAAACCCCGACTTTTGGAGGCGAGGGCTCTGTTTAAGTGTGCCTTGGGGCTTCCAGGACCACGGGGTGCCTGGTGGCTGAAGGGGTGCTGCCCTCATCCAGACCTCTTGCTTGGCTGTTTGCTCTTCATCTATTACTAGGGCTGCATGAGAGAGAGAGAGAAAGATAGATATAGACATAAATATATATATATAAACACCCACACGCTCACTAAGCTTATCGCTGGGGTGTGTGCGCCCCCGAGCGAGCCGGCTCCTGTGCTGATCCTGCAGCTCCCGCGTGCCCTCGGCCAAGCCAGCACAGGGGCTGAATTCCTGCTGCAGCAACGTGAAGAAAGCATTTTTCCAGGCAAGAAATGGATTGTTGTTGTATGCTGGGCAGCGTGGCGTCAGCAACCTCGGAGGTTTTGCCTTTTCCATTGTCGTATTTGTCATTTTGCGCTTTTTTCCCCCATCGCCAGTGCACCGTTTGCTGAGCACAGAGAGCCCCCGGGGCGCGTGGGTTGCTGCCTGTGGGTTTCCGTGCAGGCAGGATTCTTTCCCAGTTGGACACGATGTGGTTCGTCGCTGCCGTGTGTCCTCTGATGCTTTTTGCAGCTCTGCCACAGAGAAGCGGCATCTCCTGTGACCGTCCAGGCTCTGGCTGCGCGCAAGGGCTGGGATCTCTCGTCCATCTTCCGCTGCTTCATCTCCCGAGGCTGGAGCACACGGATGGGGAACAGGGGCGAGGGGAAGGGCTCCACAGGGTGGCAGGTGGGAGAGGGCTGGGGAGGTTCCCAGCTCAGACGGGGCAGGCCTGGGGGTCCCCTCAGCCACCGGAGCAGAGTTGTCCTCTTCCAGCCCCATGCTGGGAGCTGCTGCCCCCCTGGGACCCCCGGACAGCCACCCCCGGCTCCCGCCAGCCCCTGGGGCTTCGCTGCACCTCCTGGCTTGGTGGCACCTGCAAAATGTAATCTGAAATAATTTTTTATGAGAAAAAGTAATTTATGAGCAAAAAAAAAAAAAAAAAAAGAGAGCAAAGAAAAACACCCCCCACCCTCGGTGTTTCCCCTTGGCTGGGGGCAGAGGCCCCAGAGCAGCAGTGGGCTCCATCCTGAGCAGCCCTGGTCCCAGCTCCGGGCTGATGCGCAGCGTCCGGCCCCGTGCAGGGCAAGAGCTGGCAGCTGCCTGCGTGCCGGGCAATGATCTGGGCAGGAAACGGCTTTACGATATTTTAAAAACTTTATTATTATTGGCCTGATGATATTTGACACACATGCTGGGAGCTGTATGGAAATCAGCACTGATAAAAAATACAGCAGTTATGACCCGTATTGATCAAATAGACAACGTAATAACAGCCTTTCTATTAAAAAAAAACCCTATCCAAGAGCCAGCTCTGTCCTCGTGCTGCCCTCCCGAGGCAGGGACCTGCGGCGCTATAGACCAAACCTGGGATGCTGGGGTTGGGGGGACCAGCACCCACCACCCTGGGTGCAAGAGGGGGGGGGGCCCGGACACGCTCCCCCCACCCTGGGCGGAAGGGGGGGAGGGGCAGTGGACCCGCTCCCACCACCCTGGGTGCAAGAGGGAGGCGGGGACCAGCACCCACCACCCTGGGTGGAAGGAAGGGGGCTAAGGACTAGCATCCCACCACCTTGGGTAAGGGGGAGGCTAGGACCAGCTCCCACTGCCCTGGATGCAAGGGAGGGGGCCCTGGACCAGCTCCCACCACCCTGGGTGCAAGGGAGGGGGCCCTGGACCAGCTCCGACCACCCTGGGTGCAAAAGGGGGGGGGGCCTGGACCAGCCCCCACCTCCCTGGGTGCATGCGGGAGGCGGGGACCAGCACCCACCACCCTGGATGCAAAAGAGGGGGCCCTGGACCAGCTCCCACCACCCTGGGCGCAAAAGGGGGGGTGGCCCTGGACCAGCTCCCACCACCCTGGGTGCAAGAGGGAGGTGGGGACCAGCACCCACCACCCTGGGTGGAAGGAAGGGGGCTAAGGACTAGCATCCCACCACCTTGGGTGCAACAGGGAAGCCAGAACCAGCACCCACTACCCTGGGTGCAAGGGGGAAGCTGGGACCAGCACCCACCACCTTGGGTGCAAGGGAAGGAGACGAGAATTAGCATCCCACCACCTTGGGTGCAAGGGGGAGGCTGGGACCAGCTCCCACTGCCCTTGTTGCAAGGGAGGGAGCCAAGGACTAGCATCCCACCACCCTGGGTGCGAGGGAGGGGGTCGAGGACTAGCATCCCACCACCTTGGGTGCAACAGGGAAGCCAGAACCAGCACCCACCACCCCAGGCGCAAGGAGGAGGCTGGGATCAGCACCCTGGGTGCGCAGGGAGGCTGAGGGTTGCTTGGGGAGAGGGTTAAGCCTCCGCACCCTTGCACTGCCGGCAGGGTGGTGGAAGGCTGGGACGGGGTGCAGCAGGGTGGGTGCTGCGGGAAGGGCATCCCCAGCTTCCCCATCCTGGTTCATCCCACACCAGCAGGATGCGACCTGCTCCTGCACGAGCTGCATCCCACCGCTGTGGATGGGGGCTCACACTATGCCCCCCCGCCAGCACAGGGCGATGCAACCCCCCCCAGCTCAGTGCCAAGCGTTCAGCAAAGAGCTTACAAGGGCAGAACTGGGGCTGGGGGGGGAGAAGGGGGAGGATCACAGGTTAGAGCTTAAATAAAACACTTAAATAAAGCAGTAAGTGCTCTCTGCGACGTTCCACAGAAGCAACCAGCAGCAAGGTTGGGTTGGGGAACAGGGCAGGCACAGCCGCCCTGGATTTTGAGGGTGAAGCTGGGGTCTCAGAAGACCCTGGCAGTCCCCGGAGGGGGGGGGGGGCACAGCCCCCTTACCCCCAATAACACGCTGACCACTGAGAGGGGCCCAGAGGGGACACAGCTCCAGGCTGGGCTGGCCATGAACACATGGGGGCATGAACATCAGTATCCTGTGACCCCAGGAGGTGCTGGAGTTGTTCCTAACTGGGGAATGGCCTCATCCTGCTCCGGCGTGGAGCAGAATCCCCATCCAGTGCAGGTGTGTCTGGGCTCACCTGTCCATGTACCTGTGCCCTACGTGTCTGGGGCAGCGGGAGCCAGAAGGGCTGCAGGACGCAGGGCAGGGGGCAAAGGGGGCTGGGGAGGAGGATATTTCTCACCTCAGGGTTTGGTCTATAGACCCCAAAGGAACCAGCCCTGATTTCAAGGTTTCGCTCAGCTCCGCTTACTTCCATTTCCTTCTGGAAGCTGGAATTGCACAATTATCCTAAGCCTCAAATGAACTTTAAAAAAAAAAAAATCAAACAAACAAACAAACAAAAAAAAAAAGAACAAAGAACCGCGAGCCCCCCCTACCCCTCACCTCATTATGTCTCTTTGGCAGCAATAACTTAAAATCGCATCAATGTGGGGGTTGGTTTTTTTCGAGTGAGTTTCTTTTTTTTTTTTTTAAATCCTTTTCTTTAAATACAAAAATAGTGGGGTCAGCAGGTCCCTGGGGACCATCCCCACGAGCCCTCCCCATGCTGCTCCCCACTGCAACGGGGCAGGACTGGAAAGCAAGGGTTGGGGAGATCCCTCAGCGTCCCCCCCAAAGCTGTGCTGCCCACCCCAGGTACGGGGGCACGAGAGCTGGAGGCAGACCCAGCGTGGGGAGCGGGTGCGCTCAGGGGAATATCAGGCAGCAGCCAAAGCCCCCCCCCCAGCTCAGGAACGTTGTGGGGCTGCTGGCAGCGAGGTGCATGACCAAGAATGTGGCACTGGAGGGAGGATGGCATGGGACGCAGGGACAAACACTGCCGTGGGGAGCAAGAAGCCATGGCGGGGGGACTGCACTGGGGAGGAAAACTCTGCAAATGTTAGCGAGGTCAGGGCACTACCCTTTAAATGCTATAATTTATATATATATATGTCTATATATATATATATTTATGTGTCTATTTATACACGCGCGCACACACACACACACACACACACACACACATGGCCGTCACCCACCGCCTGGCCCCAAGCCGCGCTGGCCCTGCTCCTGCTCGCAGCAGCAAACGAGCTCCATCCAATCAAATCTGCCTAAAAAAAACCAGAGCACAGTCGGGGAGCCCACGGCCGGACCCCCGCTCGCAGCCCCGCTGTCCTGCGCCGGTGCTGGAGAGATGCTGGCTCACTCCCGGTCGCCGTCTTCGCTGCTGCCTGCAATGAGCGGAGGTGGCACGAGTTGGTCCCAGCGCTCAAATGGGACACTCAGCCCTTCGGACGGGGTCACCATCCCAGAGAGGCACAAGGGGAGGGGGGTCCTGCACTCCCCTGGCGCGGCTGGTACCAGAGGATGGCAGCTCTCCAGAGCCACAGAGCATAAAGGAATCATAGAATCACAGAATCACCAGGTTGGAAAGGACCCATTGGATCATTGAATCCAACCATCCCCATCAATCACTAACCCATGTCCCTCAGCACCTCGGCCACCTGCCCCTTAAACCCCTCCAGGGAAGGTGAATCAACCCCCTCCCTGGGCAGCCTCTGACAGTGACCAGTGACCCTTTCTGGGAAAATGTTTTTCCTGATTTTCAGCTTGAACCTCCCCTGATGGAGCTTGAGGCCATTCCCTCTTGTCCTGTCCCCTGTCCCTTGGCAGAAGNAGTCCAGAGGGAGAAGAACCTCCCTGGCCCTGCTGGTCACACCGTTTCTGATCCAAGCCAAGATGCCCTTGGCATGGGGGGGACTCACCTCCTATGGAGTCCATGTCGGAGTCGGAGACGTGGGTGATGGAGAACCGGGATACTGGGGCAGGCGACACCGTGAACCGGGAGAACTGGATGGGCAGCACCTGCTTCTGTGCCGGCACCAGTGCGGACGGGGCAGGCAGCGTGGGCACGGCTGGGTCTGGCTCTGCCGGCGTCCCCGCTAGCGAGGCCATCAGCGACGGCTTCACTGGCGTGAGTGGGAAGTCATCATCCCACTCAAAGCCGCCGCCTGCAACAGAGCAAGGGGGGGTCTGAGCCCACCATGGGGACCAGTCACCCAGCCTGCCCGGGTGTAGCCCCTCAACAAGCCCCTTACTCTCTTCTGAGGCGTTGCCGTCCGAGGAGTCGTCTGAGGCTCCGAGCCTTTCTGCTGGGCTCAGGGGGCTGCCGCTGGCCGGGGGCTGCCCTGAAGGCTCGGGGGGCTCTGGGAAGCTCAGCTCCCGCGTGGGGCTTTCCTGTGCAAGGGGAGACAGGTAGGAAGGGACCCTCGCTGGAGCCACACCTGGGGACAGCTTCTCACCAGTCCCCAGCATCCAAAACCACCCCAGGGCTGCGCCCAGGGCCCAGTCTACCCGCCCCGTGACCACCAACCTGGTCGAAGAGGTAGATGGTAACGTCATCGTAGAAGGAGACAGCCTTCTTCTTGCGATCCAGGTCATCGCAAAAGGACTCGGAGAGGAGGCTGGGCATCTTGAGGAGGCTGCGCAGGTTCCTGCCGCTCTGGCTCTCAGCTACCACGATGGGCACGGCCGTCGGCTCCTCCTCACTCTCCTCGCTCTGCTCCTGGATGTTGTAGCAGCGCAGCTCCTCGTCTGACTCGTCGCTGTCCTCAGTGTCCTCCTCTTCCTCCTCCAGCTCCTCGCGGTGCTCCCGGGTGGACGAGAGCGAGGAGGAGAGGCCCGGGGGCAACTCATCCGCTAGCGGCAGCGTGCTGGGACCCCCCGGAGCATCGCCCACCTCGGTGCCCACGGGGGGCAGCCCTGCTTCCCCAGGCCCTGGCACAAGAGGCACAGTCTGTTCGTCCCCAGCTGCGGGTTCCCCAAGTCCAGGGACACCCTGAGGCACGTGGGTCCCTCCAGAGGACACCGGCTCCCCTGGGCTCCCCAGCACCGGGGTCAAGAAGAACGTCTTGGGTGGTGTGGGACCACCACCGGGGGGACAAGCATCTCCATTGGGATGCGGAGAGCTGCCCAGCACCAGCCCCGTGCCGGCGGGATGCTGCTCAGTGCCGGGCGCTGGGGGGCCACTCGGGGCACAACCAGCCTCCGCCCCCCGCCAGTCCCCCACCGAAACCCCCACGGTGGGTGAATCCACCGCTGCTGCAACGCTGGGGGCTGCCGGGGGGCTACCGGGTGCCCCTGGGGGATGCAATGGGTCCTCTGGCGTCCCGGGGGCTCTCCCTAGGTCCTGGGCAGGCGACTGGGGACCCTCCTCTGCCTCCGGGGTCTGGGACCCATCGCTGTCCTCCTCATCCTTGGGGCTGCGCTCAGCCTCAGCATCGTAGTCGGAGAAGTAGGCAGAGTCGCGGTAGGGGTTCTTCTCGGTGAGGCTGTGCAGCTCAGTTCCAAGGGAGGTGGAGAGACGCGTTTCAGGGGCTGGACCCTCACTCTCACCCCCTGGCAGCCCCAGAGGTGGCTTCCCCAGCTGGCTGAAGGCCTCCGGCTCTCGGGGCTCGTGGGGTTCTTTGAGGACGAACTCGGGGGACTCGTTGTTCTCGGTGTCGTAGCCGCTGTCGAGCGCCTTGGGCTGGCCAGCAGGCACGAAGGTGGTGGGGCTGAAGACCTCGCAGGAGCTGGCTGTGGAGCGGATGTCCAGCGACTCCAAGGAGTCCGGTGTCCCCACCTGCTTCTGCAGGGACTTGAGCGCCGGCGCTGCCTCCGCCCGCTCCACGTAGTCCTCGGAGAAGTCAGTGAAGATGCCGGAGGTCAGCTCCGCTGTGTCCTCGTCGCTCCCCTCATCCGCGCTAGGGAAGCTGCTGCTGGAGAAAGTCTTGTCCGGCGTCTGGTCCGTGACGCTGGCGGCGCACACGCCGCTCTCGGCGGCAGCCTCCCCGGGCACCGCCGTGGGTGCCTCGGAGGCATCTGGTGAGGGCTGGGAGCCGCCTGTGCTGGGCTCCACGGGGACGCTGGGCTTGGGGGCAGCAGTGCCGGCCACGGGGGTGACCTCCTGCGGCCCCGGTGCGGCCGCAGCGTGGGGCGAGGGGCTGCGGGCAGGGCTGCTCCCCTCCACGCTCTCCTCCGGGCGGGCATCGCGCTGGGCCCCGACTCCAGCTGGCGGGGCTGTGCCGGGGCCCCACGCCGTGCCGGGGCTGCCAGCCAGCGCTGCTGCCTGCGAGCGGCTGGAGGTTGATGAGTCACGGCGATGCCAGGCCTGGTGCGGCGGGGAGGGCGAGCGGCACGGGGAGGAGCTGCTGGCCATGCCGGGGGGCTGATCCTGCCTCAGGCGGCGGAAATCTTGGCCCAGCGGGGACCCCCCGAGCTGCTGGGGCTGCCCGCGTGGCACGGTGCCCAGCGGCTTGGCCATCAGTCCCCGGAAGGTGATCATGCGGCGGTAGCACCAGCTATCGCCGGCCGGGGGCTCGCGGGACGCGGGGCTGCCGCTGCCGATGTTGTTGTTGGACGAGCTGTTGGAAGCCCAGGGACGCCGCTGAGCTGGGGGGCTCGCGCTCTGCGGGTGGGGGGCTCCTGGGGGGCTGTCGTCACCCAGCTCCAGTGCCACGCAGTCCGGCCGCGACCCGCTCTGTGCCGCTGGCCGCCCACCCGCCGAGGCTACCTGCGGCTCCCCGTATCCCTGGGGGCTGTAGGCACAGTTCACCGACGGGGAGACCCCCAGCGGGTCGGCAAAGATGCTGGGCTGGAAGCCAGGGACAGACCAGTCCCGGCCGCCCAGCCGTGTGGGCTCTTCCTCCAGCAGATACCCCTCGGCCCCGCGGCTGGGAGACGGCTCGTAGCCCCGCGGCTCCTGCTCCGGGCAGGGGTAGGGGTAATACTCAGCGCACTCCCAGGAGGCCTCGCCAGCCGGCGCATGGCCCAGCAGCGGCTCCATGCTGAGGGAGACGGTGGGGCTGCTGTCGGAGTCGTAGGTGCTGCCGCTCCGGGCACCCTGGGCTCTCCAGCAGGACGGGGGGCGCGGGGACCCCCGCTCAGCCGCGGGGCTGTAGGTGCACACGGCGTAGTCCAGCTCCGCGCCGCCCTCGCCGGGCCCCTCGATGCGGATGTAGTACTCGCTGTTGAGCGAGGGGCTGTGGGCGCCCAGGATGGGCACCACGCCGGGGGCCGGCAGGCCCGGGCAGCCGGGGGGTTTGCACTCGTAGCAGGAGGGCGAGACCCCTAAGCTCAGATGGCCCGTGGTCGTGGCTGGGTAGTAGAGGTCGTGGTAGCGCGCGGCGCTGCTGGGGCTCAGGGAGCCCAGCGGCGCCTGGAAGTGCTCGGTCTTGGTGTGCTCCCACTTGTACTCAAAATTGAGGCCGTGGCTGGTCTCCATGACGGTGAGGATGTCGTCGCCGTCTGAGGGGAAGCCGTCGGCCGAGAACTGCTCCAGCAGCGGGAAGGAGGAGAGCTCGGCACCGTGGTGGCTGGTGCTGGCGCCGCCGTTGGGCTTCATGGAGTTCCAGCGCTTCTCGAATTCCTCCTCTGCTTCCGTTGCCCCCTTGGCGCACAGGTAGGAAAGAAGGAGATGAACCTCCTCCGCCGTCGGGCGCTGCTCCGGCTGCAGCCAGCAGAACTGCATCACCTCGTACCTGCCAGGGCAAGGGGTGGGGGTCAGCCCCGGCCTCCCCCCCGGTCTGGGGACAAGGAGAGGGAGGGTGCAGGACGCATCCCAGCCCACCCCGGGTCCTCACCAGCGCTCGGACAGCGAGAGCTTCAGCTGGGGCTTGGGCAGCTTGAGCTGCTGCTCCTTGATCGCGTAGGCGAGCACTTGCCGGTCGGAGTAGCGGTCGTAGGGCTGGTTGCCCAGCTCAAACAGCTCCCAGATGGTGACACCCAGCGACCTGTGGGCAGGGCAGGATGCTGGGGACACGGGGAGTACCCCAGCCTGCTACCAGCCAGCAGCCCCAAAAACAATCCCCCCCGACAGCTCCCCCTGCACTCCCTGGCTGCCAGCCCCCCCCGTACCCCACCCAGATCCCACTCACCAGACGTTGCTGGACTTGGTCTGGTCCACGATGAGCAGGTTGCCGTGCACTTCGTCGATGAGCTCGGGCGCGATCCAGCGCAGCGGCACCCACAGCTGGTCGGCCGTCACAAAGTAGTCGTCCTGCCAAGTATGTAGGGTCAGTACGAGAAGAGAACGTCAAACCTACGCGTTAAGGGACCAGCCACAACGCAGCAAGAACTATCCCCTGCCCGGCCACCCCCTTCCCTCCCCAGCCACTCACTGCCACACCCCAGGTCCCAGATCCCCACCCCTGGTTTGGATTCTGCTCCCTCCACCCAAGGCCCCTCTGCCTGCTCCCCCTGTCTCCCCATCCTGAGCCCCCTCCTGCTGCCCCTCTCCACCTCCTGGCTGTGATCTCCACCCTGCCAGGAGCCCCAGGCGGCTGAAAGCGGGCAGGACAGACAGACAGACAGCCCAGACAGCCCCCAGGCCAATGCAGCTGCCTGCAGGGATCTGGCTCTGGCAGGAGAGCACGTTCAGACCGGCCCAGGCAGTCGTGGGGAGCCCTGGCTGCATCGCATCTGCTGGGCAGGGGTCCAGGATGCTAAGGGAGGGAGTAAAACCCCCTGTTTGCGTTCAAGAGGAGCTGCCAGCCCGGGGGCACTAGCCTGGGGAGCAGCCTAGTCCTGGGGCGCAGAGCGTCGTTCACGGGGTGCTCTGTGGGATCTCAGCACCCCACCGCCCTGGCAAAGCCCCGGGGCCGTTGGGGGGTCGATCTGGCACTGCTGGAGAGGGGTGGGCACAGCAGGGTGCACAGCACATTGCAAGGACCGTCTGCGTGCGTGTCGTCACGTGTAGGTGCGCCTGCCGCGGGGTCCCAGCACGCAGCCCCCCCAGCCCCTGCCTCCCCCCAAACCAGCCTTACTTTGTACTTGCAGTGCGAGAGCCCGTAGTCCCCGATCTTGACGGTCAGGTCGGCAGTCAGCAGGCAGTTCCGCAGGGCCAGGTCGCTGCCAAGCAAACGCCACTGCTGTCACCGTGCCGCAGGGGGCGAGGGGGGCCACCACCGCCCAGGGACCGAGGGTCTGTGCCTGGGGACCCTCCTGGGCAGTGGCAGCCGGGTAGCCGTGCTGGGGCAGGGCCAGCAATCTCGCTGCTGAATGCTGGGCGTGCCAATAACCAGCCACCAAATGCACAGCAGGAATGCCTGCAGGGGGCGAGTGTCCATCCATCCATCCATCCATCCGTCCATCCATCCATGACACGCTGAGCCAAGCAGAAAGCAAGTGTCCCCAAGGCAACGTGAGCCCTGGCACAGGGCTGGGCACCTGGGCAGCTGCCCCAGCCCTGGAGCAGTCGTGCAGATGGGGCACAGGCACGATCCGGGATGCCCGCAGGAGTGTCCCTCTCCGACACAGCCCAGCATCCCACCCGACGCCACCGTCACGGGGACCCCGACGCAGAGCCCATCTCAGGTAGGGAAGGTCCGGTGGCCCCCGAGGGCAGCGCGCCCCCTCCTCAACAAAATCACTGATGCTGGAGTCTCTGTTTGCAACTCACTCAGCACCAGGATATTGTTGGGCAGGAGGAGCAGCGGTGGGGCAGGAACGCCAGCGTCCTGGGGACCCCCCCCCACCTCGCGCCCCCCGGCCCAGCCTACCTGTGGATGTAGTTGTTCCTGTGCAGGTGCAGGACACCGCAGGACACCTCGCACGCCATCCTCTGCAGGGTCAGCGGGTCCGGGGTCATGGCCTCGGCCCCCCGGCAGCTCCGCAGGTACCCTTTCAGGTCACCCTGCAGGGCAGCGCCACTGTCACCCTCATCAGGTGACAGCCCCCAGGAGCTCAGCATGCCCAGCAGTGCGGAGCTCTGCTGTGCCCCTTGTCCTGCCTGCGGCTCTGCCACCCCCTCTCCGCGGCACCAGAGCTCGCGCCCCAGCCCCGCAGCGGCGGGACAGGGAGCGGGGGACTCACCAGCGGGCAGAACTCCATCACCAGCAGGTACGGGGTGACCTCGGCGCACTGAGCCAGGCACTGCAGCAGGTTGGTGTGCTGGAGGGCCCTGTGCAGGCAGAGCAACGGGGACACCTCAGTGCTGTGTCACCTGGGACCGGGGGGGCACGGCAGCAGCCCCCGGCAAAGCAACTCTCTGCCTCCTCTGCTGCTGCGGGGGCTGCCGGGAGCACCAGGAGCGGGTACCAGTGCGTCCCAGCACCCCAGGACACGCCACAAAGGGGCATTTGTTCAGCTCTGCTGGGGCAGGGACCAGCTCGGTGCCACCCCCACCCTCGGTCCCGCTCTGCCCATGACCTCACTGCAGCCCGTTGTCCCCACGCTGCAGCCAGTAGCTCCCAGCACAGCCACAATGACTCCTAGAATCATAGAATCAC
>WAAB01014860.1:0-43264 GCA_013389865.1 Piaya cayana | reverse complement strand
GTTGCTCTTGACATGGACATGAGATGTGCAAAGACACCTCAAGCTCCACCAGCAACCCTGACAGTCACGACCAGCCTTTAGTAAGCACAAATGACTCTGGCTTCGACACTGATGCCACCTCTCTATCAGCTCAGAGGATACTCAGCCTTATGAAGTTCCTATTATCTTAACATAAAGCTCAAACATGTCCAAATTACCACCACTTGCTAATTGACAGGAGCCTAATTTCTCCTCCTCCACGTGCGAGACTCCAGCCTTTTTCATGTCTGAACATTGACAATCTGACAGTTTTAAGGTTCCATCACAAAACGCCGAAAGAGTGGATGTGCCAATTTCAAGATGACTGCTAGGAAAACATAAACTGTTTGACATTTAATAAGCTTGTGTTTTGATAGAAATACAATGTGTTATAGATGGTTTGTTTCCATGAAAACACATGGAGAGAAATGGGATGGAAACACTTTTCTCAATGCCAAGCACAAACAAAAGAAAATCACCTGTGAAACAAACTAAAAAAATCAATAAGTTGAGGACTCACATTTGTATTAAACAAACAATGAAGCGTCCGATACAACAGCTAATAGAATTGTATTTACCCCTTTTAAAATTTGGAATAAGGACAGTTTTGTAAAATCATTTAAGGGCACTGAGGAACGCAAGTGCTGCATTTGATAACAAAAAGGAGAGACAAAATGCACATGGACAGGGCGGGATGGGAGAACTTGTTTCCTTCCAGAAGTTAATACCTGTATAATAGCATGAAAAACAAGATACAAAATGCTGTGTGAATAAGGAGCAGCTCTACTACTTTGCAGCAAACAGGGTCTTCTGGCTTTAAAACCAAGGGCAAATTTTTGTACTGATTCCAAAAGGTGCACGACTTCCCTCTTTTCTTTCTGTCACTGCTCCTGTCTTTGATCATCCCTCTTCTCTGCTGGGAGAAGTCTCATGAGAAAAATCAAGAGTGCAACAATTAAGGAAGCGAAGGCTTCACATAGCAAGTGAAGCCTTTAAAGAAAAAGGATGTTTTTATGAGTATGATATATTCAGAGGATGGACAGCATCAGATTTAATTAGTAGTTGCTGTTATATGCAGATTCCTGCAGCAAGTATCCTTAAAGTGCTTTTTTTGAAAGATGCTAAGCACTTGTGCTCTAATCCTGTAATCTGGGCAAATCTAGCTTGATGGGTGTGGGTTGTGGTGTGATGAGTTATGATCTCACTGGAAAGAAACAGAAGTTTAAGAGCTCTACGGACCAAATATAAAATGTGCGATCACTTAGTTCCTGTTGCCATTCCTTTATGCACAATTTGACTGTTTCTCTTCTTACCTAATAGGTGCAAACATTTCTAATCAGTAAATAGCTTTTAGATAAATATTAATTACAACTTCTGGTCTCGTTTCCCTCCTTAGAGCTCTAAGATTAACAACAACCATAACAGAAATATAACCTCAAAACTATTCTGAAGAAAGTGCCACAGGGACTGTCCATTTAACTGTGTTCAGTGATCATGAACTGGAAAACAACAGAAGCTAAAAGGCAAAAAAGCTAACTTGAGCTAAAACTCCTCAAGTAGTCAATTAAAACCTTTTTTTCTGGATTTATTATCCTGCAATGAACTAACCTAATAAAAGGAATGGTTATTTTTGGATGTCACTCAGAACTAGCTTATTGAATTGCTTTTTTTTTTTTTTTTTTTTGCTTTGGGCAAACTATATTTGCACTTTGGTAATTTATCTATTTAGAAATAGAGCCCTTTTCTTAATGGTGCCTAGGAGAAAGATTCTGCATGGGGATTAGGAGAGGGACAGGAAAGGGAAGAGTGAGAATGGGATGATACAGATATTATAAACTTTGGTGGTGAATATTGCAGTGTCTCAACAATTTCCCAATTGGTCTGTGTCAAACTATCACTCACTCATACAATTTATAGCTGCTGAATAGACCTTTTGGTTGCCAAAAATAGCACTATCAACTTTGATTTGGAGAGAAGCATCACCAAGGCTTGTTATGCCACTTCCATAAAGTCATTTTGCATATGCAAGCCAAATCTGACACAACAGAACACGAGGGACAACCGATATGTGCACACGATATATTAGAAATAGATACGTAGATAATCTTTTGTTGCTTATCTACAACGCATGGTAAAACGTCAGTCGCATTTGTATGCTCAGCTTTGTGACTTAGGGACCAGGAATTCAATACCTTGAGTCAAGAAAATAAATAGCTTCACATAAGCCTTCTCAGTTTTGCACTTCTCCAGCTGCAGTACCGCTTACTAAGCTGGACTCGCAGACTAAAACTGCGATTTAATCCAGAGTGAGGATAGCAATCCTTTGCAAAACAAGCGATAGGTTCCTACCTGGCCTGGCTACCACACAACCTCCCACCTGACATCAGTGAAAAGCAGCAAATTAACACGGACTATGGACAATTTTCATGGCAAACTGCAATTGCCAGGTATTAGTTTCACGAAGAATATTACTAAGTTTGCAAACTATCTGCTCCCGAGTCAAGGTTCTCTGTATCTTTTCTAAGGTTCCCTGTTACAAATGGCTGGGGATTTTTTCAGTGACAACATATTTTGCTTGCCAAAGATGAAATATTCCAGAGGAATATATATTACCGCTTCATCAAGGATGGGATTTCGTACTGAAATCTACTCTCACAAGAGCTGAGAGTGAGGTGGTGAAATCACGTTATGGGATGTGAGGTTTTAAGGCTTAAATGCCCAAACTGCTTGTTTCTAGGCCAGCTCTTAAAGACTTGTCATCACCACCCCATGTGAAGGGCTACTCATTACACGACTCTGTTCTAATAAGGGGGTTTCTCACTTTCCTCCTGAAAACTTCAGAAAAAAACTGACACTATGTCACACAAATAGTTTTGGAAACATCAAAAGCTCTGCTTAACAGGAAAACTGTTTTCAGTCAGCCGTTAGTACGCTCATGTCCTCAAACAGTGCCCAAGACCATCTTTTTGGATCACTCCTTTACTTATATTTCTACTTCAAGGACCACAACTCCGGAGTCGAGCTGGCGACATAGGGAGGGAAAAGGGAAACCAGGTCAGAGTGAAAGAAATGTTGAGAGTTTAAACAGGAAACTTGCCTTATCTGTAAGAGTTGTCTTTGCAGCCAGCAAGCATCACACCTACATATCAGTTAGGTAACAGTAATAAAGATAAGAGAACAGTTTCTTCAGACAAACGCTGGTGGGAAGGATGGTTATCAACTGATGGCCGTATCTAAAAGGAAATCACGAAATGGCTTTGGTCATAAACCGGCTTTCTGAAACCAGAGGCTTCCCTACCCCTGTTGCATAGAGATTAAATAAAGCCTCATTTGAATTTCCA
The DNA here is from genome assembly GCA_013389865.1 of Piaya cayana. Classification (NCBI taxonomy): domain Eukaryota; kingdom Metazoa; phylum Chordata; class Aves; order Cuculiformes; family Coccyzidae; genus Piaya; species Piaya cayana. Next base: position 39,905 of record WAAB01014860.1, on the reverse strand, counting down.
GAAAACTGCAAGAAGGCCACCACTGTTGTGAAGTGCCTTTTGAAGTCGGTGGTAAACACCTCGAAACAAAAAAGAGAGAGGAAGCTGCTTTGAGGGTGTGGCTAGCCTGTTGTTCAGCGAGTCGCGCTGCTACTGCTCCCAACTGATAGTTTATGTTAACCTTAAACAAGACTCTACCACACACACAGGGGAAGCTAAGCTAGAGAGCAAAAAGGTCTCACAACAGTCTGTTTATTAAGAAAGCCATCACCCTCTTTACCAAGGCTTTGTGTTTCATTTACCACTTATATTTTTACAAGATTTCTTTCTATTTCCATGTAAGACTAGGATTTTACTATTAATGGTAGTAAGGTTGATACAGGACGCTTCTCGAAGCCCCCGTTGCAATCCCTTGAAGTCTTAACCCCCTGTTTAAGTGAGATCTATTCCTTTCATAAAGCGAACAGCATATCTAGAACCAGACAATACAGTAACTTAAGGCAAAGCGACTGCACTGGGGTTAAGGCTCAAATCTAGGTTCTGCAACAAGTGTTTTATAATAGCAAGAGATAAAGCAGCAAGGATATTCACACTGGAATTCAAAGGTATTCAAGACTGGAGGATGTAACTTGGGTACTTACTAATACCGACTCTTTCCCTCTCTGTCTCTGTGCATAAAACATATTTAGAAAAAAAAAAGTTCAATATTATGATGCTTATTTCAATGTGTGCTAACAAGCACATCTGTATATGCCAAACCATCATATTTAAATTCTGCTTTTACAGTGCACATACAGCTGATTGTAAGGAATTCACTACGGCATTACAGAAAACTGTGGGGTTAAATGCTATGTATATATTTCTTCTCTTGTTTTAACTAGAAATGCAACTACTGAAATACAACAAGAAATTCGACTACCCCCCTATACTAAAATAACAGCAGGCACCGCACTTTCCAAGTCTTTTTTCCCAGATTTTTGCCTAAGCAATTGGTATGTGAGCATAATTCAGGTAAGCAGATGATGGGCTTCCCTCCCCTCGTGCAAATTACAAACATAAGAAGCTATGCAGTGTAAGTTAGAGCGACTACCTCACCTGCCATAAGGAGCTGCCTTATATGAGGTCTGACACAAAAAAAAAAAAATCTGAGACTAACCCTATAGCTTGGGAACCAAGAGTGGGAGGGAGGAGACAAGGAGCTGGTTGTAGAAAATGTCCTAACATGTCACATTGAGACAAGGCTCAACTCGATCGCTTCCCTCAGTATGAGTGGACACGTGCTCAAACACAGACATGTTCTTACCCTCAGTCAGAAAATGCTGGTGTGCAAGAGTGAACAGCAAGTTAAACATCGAGTTTCTCGTGGAACTGAAGAAATCCACAACGCAAAGTTTTCAGTCACTGACTGAGGCCTGCAGTGAGTAGATCCCAAGTATCACGACAGCGCTCAGCAGAATCTTTTTTTTTTTTGTCTGCAGAAGATGTGAAAGCAAAAATGACAAGAGACCCTCAGCGGCCTTTCAGAAAATGATCTGTGGAATTGCTTTGGACGTCGGCAGCATCGCATGCAGCTGCGTGTCAGCTCTGAAAGGGACTGTTGTGAAGGTGACTGTAGCTGATTTTCTTAATTCATTAAATAAAAAGAGTTACAGGCACAGTCTAGCTTTTTTTTGTGTCGGACCTTGTATGTTGTCTGCATGAAATTGTTCCTGGCTGGGGTGAACATTTAAATAACTCCAGGGTGATGTTCTCAGAGAAAAGCCGCAGCAGCCTCCAATATTTCTACAGCCCTAATAAGGTTAGCCATCAACATACATTAAAAAGCCCTTTTCAGGTTCAATAGTTGCTTCAGAATGGCAACTGCACAAGCCTAGCAATGCACTGTCAAATAAATGAGTCTATTAGGAATGATGGAATCAGTCCCTGGTTTCAAAATTCAGATAATAAAATGTGCTTTTTTTGGTTCAAATACCAACCTTGGAGAGGTCCGTATGACTGAGCTTGCTTTAGAATCATTCCAACTCAGCCTTACTACAACAAAAATCCAATATTGTGTTATAAGAAACAATGTCATGAAGAGAAATGAATGCAAGCAGAAAGCTCTAAGGACGGATTCTTATCAATGTGTGAAAAAAGGTAGCAGTGATAGGTCCATGGGAATAAAACATCTACTTTGACCTTTGAACAAATGGGCAACCAGGCCTAAAAGTCATGTTTTAATCTTAATTTAATCCCAACACCTCGCCGTATTCAGCAGCAATCCATTCACAGGAACAAAGATTGCTCTTCTGTAAAGACCGAGGTGACTTCAAGGAACTGTTCGAATTGAACTGACACAGCCTTGCACAAGTCTTGTTTAATAAGTACAATTATCTCTTAGGAATCCACTGCAAAGGATTTAGTCAAAAGGCTTCCAATGTATCGGTACTTCTCATTACGCAGAGTTAGAGCTGACCAGCCTCAGACTGTTCAGAGCCAAAACATGCGACCCACATATTAAAGAAGAAAGTCATGAGCTTCCTATTTGTTTTCGCGTTGTTTGCATTGAAAAAAATCCAGAATGCAAACGTCGTGTCTGTCAGTTCTCTGGTGCCCACGCCACTCAAAAACCACCAAAAAATTCATGTCATGACTTTGCCAAGAATAACTCCTACTGCTTTCTGAGTCGGATCAAGGCCTTAGAGCATGGAAAGTATCACATATTTTGAAGCTTATATTCAGCCCGTAACACAGGGGTTCTTCTGTAACCAAGGGCCATACCGGGACTGTGGATGGTTCTTACCAAGCTGGAAACATTAACTTCATACAATAGCTGTGCAAGTTCTAAACACAGCAGACTTTAAAGACAACACAAAGAGAGAACCTGTTTTGAGGGCTGATCAAAGCAGGTTTCAGCCAATAGGAATCCTTTAAAGCAGCTGCTGTAGGATTCAGATCAGTCCTACGCCTTCCCTGCTAGAGTGCTTTGACAAGGGCGTTTGTGACTGACTTCAGTATTTCGAACACCAGGCAAACGGCCTCAGGAAAGAATACACTGGCAAGAGGAAGGTGAAAATCCTACAAGAACAACTTCCCAGGGAAATAAAACGCAAGAGAACACTGCAGATGCTCCCAATGTATTTACTGCCTACATCCCACCCAGTTAAAATTTGAGTCGCATCCACAATCTCTTAATATTCACCAATCACAGTGACAGAACTTAGGTGTCTAGTGTCAGAAACCTCCTACTGCTCTCTCAGCACTTCATCGTTCCTTAAAACACGGACCTCCATAATTTTTAAACATTCAGCCCATCTTGCATGCTGCCACAGGCCAGAGCAGGAAAAAAAATGGAATTTCTAACCTCTATAAATAAGTATTAGAGGCATGGAAAGGGTCACAACGTACACTCCTGGATGAGGATCTGCAAATTTTAAACCAGCTTCCTCTCTTCTTCCTTGTGTAACTGAGTTCACTAGGCAACTCTAATTTAGAAGTATCCGAACCGTAACCCAGCGCGCACACACACACACATTTTAATACTAGATGATTAACGCTTTGCGAGTGCTTCTCCGTCTTCATTTGCCAAAATCAATTTTCACCTGTTTGCAGTTTTTTACCTCAATGTAGTTTTCATGCTACTATGCTTTAAGAGAACAAAATAAAAAAAAAAATCTATCTTAAGGGATTTACCAGAAAACTCACTGTAAAATAAGCCCATAATTAATGGCTACAGCCCAAAATCCCATGTAGATAGAAGCTGCTCCATATACTCAGAACAGGACCAGAGAAGAGACCTGACATTAGCTTCAAGTGCAGCTAATAGACAGAGTTCCCCGTGGGACTTGCAGGGCAGTGCATTTAATTGCCTGTTCTAGCAGCCTCAGAGAAAATGAAATGTTCCTTCCAACTGTGCCAAAGGGCTGGGGCCCAGGTAGAAGCCAAGCTTTTGGGTAGCTAATAGAAGATTAGAGGCACCGGATTTCTCTCACCTCTGACCGGTTATCCTGTGAAGGCCTAAAACACGCATTAATAAAAAGTTCTCCCAATGCTTCCACGTGAACAAAGAGCCAGACTCTCTCACAAATAACAGAACTTTCACTGAGAAAATGTTTCATTGCCACAGCCCTGCCACGAAGAACCAGAGCATCCACAGATCTTGTAGATCCTGGTCATGAAAGTAACATAATCACATGCAGCATCACCACCTTACACACTCTTTATCCCAAGCCAGTCAGAAATAGTCTCTGATTTCAAAAATATTCCCTTCTCTCCTGTTGACTCGAGAATGACTTCATCTTTGCCCCTGTACTCGGTAGCTTGGCCACCACGAGAAGGCAACATTCTCAGGCAACAAGCAAGTCAGTGACAGCGTGTTGTGTGGCAGGGAATAAATTTATTGATGATGCCAGCACCCAAACCAAACCTTTTAGAGAGATGTCTTCAAAGTGGAATCAAAGGCACAATATCTGATGAAGAGGCTTGCTTTGGCTCACAGGACAAGGAAAAAAAAAATCAAGTGCAGCAGTAGTTCAGTAAAAGTTTTCAACAGAAGAAAAGCCCTAGATAGTTGTCTTCAGATTCTTCACCAGGGCAAACAGTGCTTCAAGGACAAGGAGGAAAGTAGCTGCTATTTGAGGCAACTTCATTATAAAATCATTTTTAATAAGCAATCTGAACAAAGAGAGGGAGTGCTCTTGCAGAGAAGCCCCCAAGGGATCTTAAGGCTGCCCAGTAAAGTTATTAGGAGGTTACACACAAGGGACTAAACAGCTATTTTATTGGCCTCAGGGGACAGGGTTTAGTTTTCACCTGTTCTCTTTAGGCCTTGGTGCTAACAGCAGATCCTGTTAACCATCAGTTTTCTGCAGGCTCCTATTTTATGAAGGAAAAGTGTCATTTACTTTAACCAACACATGAAGCACATGAGGAGAAGTAGACAGCACCGTGAACAGTAGATGCACTAAGTAATTATAAATCAGATCAGAATAAAAATCACAGTTATCTTCCTTTTAATGCAATTCAGCAGTAACTAACAAACTTCTAGAAATCCTTAGCAGTGGCTACAAATATAAACAGAAAGTAAAATTAGAGAAAAGAAGAATCCAGGTCTCAGGTTCAATTAAGCTGCGAACTTTAATCTGCTTGTGGAACTTTGGTGAGCGGCAGTTCTAGGGTATTTGGACATCTGAGAAGCTGAAGAGCTGTCTCCTGCCCCAGATCAGCTTCTCAGTTTCTAACAAGTGATGTCCTTTTCTTAGCAACTGCTCAAAGCCAAAGATATGAAGGACACGACTTCGGAATGGATCTTGGCTCAGGATAATGTTAAGAGCGTTCCTGTGCCTAAAGAATAAAATTGTCCCATTCTGTCTAGCTGAGCTGCAGCAGCAATGCAGTCACAGCACTTGGAGCACCAGCCAAAGGCTCAGGGGCTCGTCAGGACAATGTTTAACTATTGAGACACCTGAGCTTTGTCACTCCAGCTTCTGAAGTCTTGTTACACATAGCAGGCAGTATACAGCCAATTTTTATTCCCTATGGTATAATCAAACCTTCCAACTGCAGCAAAAACTTAAGCATTTAGCCCAAAGGTGGGTCTCACTGAAGTACACGGAGTCAAGACACTCCTCTAGACCAACACTCACTGCAAGGTAAGTGGAGGAATAGTCCCGGAGCTTGATGTGTGAGGGATGACACTGGGACAGGTGCCTGGTGAGGGATCTCAGCAAAGAGAGCTGAAATTCTGGTAAATGGAAGGCTTCAAAGCACCTGGTATTTCATATCTACTGACTTCAAACCTATCTTAAAAATGTCAACTAAGCAAATAACTGAATGTACCAGGATCTCTATGCAGATGTGAACTCCAGCTATGCAATCAAACACCTTTGAAGGTTCTGACTGCGTGTGGCTCATTGCAATTCAAACAGCGAGAGAAGGTTCTATTACATGGCAGATTCATTACAGTATTAGCCTTCTGCGCGCATCCGCAGGAAACCACCTCTTACTTTGATAGGCAGTCAAGTCAAACTCATTTAAGAAAGTCAGCGCCCTGGACATAAAAGTGATGTGGGGAAAAATAAGATGATGTATTTATATGATAGTTCTGAGTCACAATTGGTCTGGTAGAGGCCATCAAATTCATTGCATGAAGCATGGCAAGATTTAGATTTAAGATGCCAGAAATGAAATACTAAACACTTCAGGGCTGAGCATAAACCCAAGTCGGTAGATACGAAATGCCAGGTCCTTTGAAGCCTTCCGTTTCCCAGAATTTCAGATCTTTATTATCAGCGATTCAGTGACGCCTGTCTGAATTGGAAAAAAGGCTAAAGCTGTGCAGCAGTTACCCTTCCCTTTGAGTACTTTCCTATTCAGAGCATGAAACAAGAGAGGAAGAGGATTATATCACAAATATTATGCAAATTACATGATCAGAAGAGAATCTTAAGTGTCAGTCATATCTTTCTTGAGTCAAAAAAGGACTGAAACACTGAAAGTCCCACTTTGTATGGAAGATGCAACAGGAGATGGACTCTACTTTTCAGCTTAGCTAGACTAAAGGGGATAGAAGGCGACGGTTAACATAACAAATCACCCCTTTAATAAACTGAGGGGAAAAAATGCATTTTGGGGTTATCAAAACTTAGTCTTCCAAGCAGTGCTAGGGAATATCACACTTCTTGTTTAAAAATGGCAGGTTTTGTACTGCTTAAACTGATAAAGAGAGGATGCGGAGAAGCAGCTGATGAAACAGAATTCCTGGACAAAATCAGATGTTCCAAGAAGAGTGAAAATCTCTCCAGTTTTATTTAGCAGGTTACATTATGAAAAATCTGGACTTCTTCAGCACCGCAGTGCCTGTGTATGAAGAGTGAACTAACTGTTCAATCCAGAAATGACCTAAGCACCCGCCACCAGCGCAGGACTCCAATTTCAGCCAACAGAACACTTTAGTCATAGACTAGAGCTGAGGAAGGGGGAAAATACACCCCAAATGTCAAACAACAAAGCCAGGAAGAACTGAGCACTGGAGACAAACCACCACCAATTAAAAAACCCACAACATTAAAATGGCTCTTAGGATGAAGTCTGAAAAAAAGATTAATCTGATGTTTCAAATACATAACATATCAAACTTTGTGGCATTATACTCTACTAATTAAGTGAAAAGGTCATTAGAAATAAGTGCTCTTTACAGTGAGTAAAGCCCTTGTATGACATACACTGTAATACACAACAAAGATAATCATCTATATTTCTATACAGTAGTCCAGATGATGTGAATACACTTCATAAAGTGTTTGTGAGAAAGTTATTTGAATTTCTTTGCAGAAATCCTGCTCTATGTAACTTACTTTGGGTATGTTCTATATACTGATACAGGGGGATGGGCAACAGATAACTCCTTGTCATTTGTAGCTGTTAACAACTCGGAATTGAGTTGTAATTTCTGCATTTAGGTGTTTGTATAAAAATGTATTTTTCTACAAGTCATTTAAAAATTGTGAATTTTGATGTCTTTTGCTTCTGTTCAACATGAAAAAAATTCCAGGCAATAAGGAAAAAAAATAAAATCCTTATTGTGCATGATGCCAGAATGCCAAAGATGCACAATTTACATTAAATCCTCCTGCATGAGAATTTGTCATAACAGGCACGAATTCTAAAAGAACATCGACCAAAACTGAATGAAACCTCACATCCACACTTGCTAGCAAACGAAGCCTGCATTTTCATCACGCCAATTACAGCGTGTTGCTCCTTCTATTTTAATCCCTCCTTAATGGGCAAGCTTATCTTCCCATTATTCGGGGAACTTTTCTGTTCATGCTTCAGCAATTGCATGACAACTGATTAACAAATCGAGGAACCGGCCTTTGACGGTTCCCTTAGAATAGCGCAAACAGTTCTCAACGCAGAAGACACCGGGACCCTAATTTCTGCCTGCGCTAGATTAAAGGCCATAAACGATGAACAGCGCCTAATCATCTAACACAGCTGATGAATACATATATATTTTTTTCATCATAGGCCTCAAACATGGCATCCACTGAGATTTACATGATGACAACATTTTATCAGTCTGGCATATTTCCTTATGCTCTTTACTTCTGTGGCTACTCTTTAATCTTCTCTACAAGAAGCACGGCGTAGTGGAACTGGAAATGTGATTCTTGCAGCAGAGCAGGTCGAGACACGGCGCTGCTGTATCCACAGGGTGATTTCAGCTGATTTCCAGGCGGAGCGTTACAAACCACCACGTGCAGTTATCAGCCCCTGTACAGGAGAGGCCCAAGACTGATCTAGCGTAAATACCGAATTACTTACCACCTCTAGAGAGGGTGGTTGCTCCAGGCCAGGGTTGAGCTCATGGGCCAGGCTGTGCAAGGAAGCTGGCTGTACAATGCCTGGCCTGCGGATATACAGAGGACTTCAGTCTCCCGTACCGTCAATCTCAGTCAGCATGAGCTCAAATATTCACCAGAACAGTAAGGGTCAAATTCTGTTCAACAGAAACCATATACACTATCGGCCAGAAAGGATCTGACCCTAAGAACGCATTAAGCAGCAAGCCCACCTAAGCAGAGGAGAACCATCACGTTCTAAAAATCTGTGACATCAAAACTCACATAAATCAGCTCCTCACATGAAATTCTTACATCAAACAGCTGTATTCTGTAACTCTATACAGTGAGGACTCATAATCTCATGTCAGATTTTTCATTACACAAACATTTTCACATCAGGAATGAAATGAGAACAAAAATAAGGTACGACACTTCCTGACACCGCTTTAACCCTAGAAGATGTGGGGAACATACTTCAAACACACAGCCCTGTGAAAATGCATGTATTTTTGTAAACTCAGTGGAACCTATCATTTGTTTGGTTAGAAAACTTCCACAAGGCGGATGGTCTCAGCTTTAGGCTACTCGTGTTTCAGATCCTGTGCAAGTACAACTCCTGCACAACCAGATTTCCAGACCTTCACAGCATCCTAAGAACCTCAAGCATACATCCTTCAGCTACAAATCCTAACCTTTTCTTGGAACTGTGCTTTTAACTCACTGCAGTGTAGATGAGAGTTGATCCCCAGTAATGATGCCTTTGAAGAAGATTTGTAATAAACATATACATAAGTAAATGCACACATCCCCATCCATCTCCAAGGTTGACAGTTCTGAGCGTTTAACATGATTTGTTTAATATGGTCAAGAGCAAAACAATAAAATCCTCATTTCCACCAAAAGCTCCTTAAGCACAAAAAAGGAATGATTTGCCTTACAGATTAATGCATCGGAAAGGACAGAAGACTACTAGCCAAATTATTTACTTTTAGTTGAATCATGCTGCTTATATAACAGATATATCAGAACCGAACCGCTCTTCTCACCTGTGCTTTCTGGATACGTCATTTATCATCCAGCTGTAATATATACATACTAGAATAAAGGAGCTCTGCCTTTCTTCACAACTTTCTTCTTCTGCCCTCTGACTTTTCACAGATAAACACATATAAACACACAAACATGTACTGCGTGTTTATTTAGACAATGTCTCAGGTGAGGACTGAAACAGCTCTAAAGCAGAAAATCCACTAGAATTTTAATAACTGAGCTTCTCTCAGGCCAGACCAACACCCAACAGCCTGAGCCACAGCACAACCCAACGTGAATTCCACCGGTAAGAGAAGGCCAAATTGAAAGGTATTACTTACATGTATGAGTCTTCTTTGTTACAGAAATACCTGCAAGGAAGAAACGAGACCAACGTTAGCACTGTGTAAATTCTTTTGGCGTCACTGAACTATTTTATTTCAGACATACAGCATCCACTATAACAGATGAATGAAAATTGCAATGATTTGTATGTTAAAGGTGAGAGTGTCTCCTTTCTCTAGATGCAGCCTTTAATGGTATATTCTCTCCTTACACTTGATCAGTAAATGTTTCATCATGCACTGCTTGGATTTCGTTGCTGGAATGCGTGTCTACACACTGCTGTTTTCAAACCGAAGCTGATTGAAACGGAAGATACCAATCCCACTCTGGAAGCCCCTTTTATTTTCCACGGCTGCAATTTTTCCCACACTCGTGTTAACCGGTGCACGTCAAACTACCCAGACAGAACAGATTTGAGCAGCACGACAATTCATTTGCTATGTTATTAAGTTCAAGTAGTTCCTTGACTGCAAGCTGCAGCTTATGCTCATTAAAACCAAATGAACAGCGCTCTCAATAGAGTATTACTTGCCATAATTCCAAGCCAGATGCAAATATCTCCAAGCTGTTAAATATATACTTTTTGAAGTAATAAAGATGTTTTCATGCTAGACAGGCATGTGGCAGCAATCGCCACTGATGGTCCAGTGCCAGTGAAATTTGAAAGGCATTTTCAAGGAAGCAACAGAGTGAACAGAACGAGGCAAAATTCATAATACCAAATAAAGATAAAATTAACTCTGTTAAATGTCATCGGAATTCATGCTTGAATACAAACAATATTGTCTCCACTTTAGTAGATAACTGGTGCTGTACTCAGACCCATCAGTATTTAAGCTTCACTCTCCTTGGGGGGAAATTTATGAGAAGAGAAAGAGGTTACTGGAAGCGGTACAAGTATTTGAAACATTTCATTTGTGATTAAGGCCTGTAATGAAATTTTGGAATTGGAATTGTCTGGCTTACTAGTCATGAAAGACAGAGACTTGAATCTCCTTAGCTACCGCCCTATTCCTTTAACCAGTTCTTCCAAAGACAAATTACTATGGGAAAAAAAAGGTTTTAATTTCAGGCTTCTTTCTTGTGGAACACGTCAGGGAGGCAGCAGGTCATAACAAATCAGAAAACTATATATACTTTATTTGCATATTTAGAGCTAATTTCCAAAGCCAACCATTATCAAACTATTTAAGGATTTGGCAGATACATAAATTCACAACGCCAAACTCAAATACGTATGTAAACATCACAAGGAGTTTTTTTTTTTTTTAATTGCACTTGTGTTGCTACTGGTCTTTTGGTTTTGAACCACCAGCTTCTACAAGCGTGAGCGCTGGAACTCTTCTGTTCCCTGGAAAGAAAAGCTGAGAGGCTCCAGGGCTTTGGGAAGAGGAATTTTGAGCAGTTCCGTTGAGTAATTTTGTAAATGTGAGACGCTGGCTAAGAGCTAGCAAAAATGAGGATAGTAGAACTTGATTTTGTGTGTGTGCTGACTCAAACTGAAAGATCCCAGCCAAATCCATGCATTCCTCATGCTAAGAATGAGGAGCTGCAGCCTCAAACTGCAAAATTGCCCATTTGGCCACCCTAGAATCATAGAATCACCAGGTTGGAAGAGACCCACCAGATCATCGAGTCCAACCATTCCTATCAAACACTAAACCACGTCCCTCTACACCCTCTACAGTTTTAAGGAGGTTTTAGAGAATGGGAAATGCAGGGGGAAAGGCTCTTAAATCTGAACACCATTTGCAAAACTTCCTCTCCCACCACGAGTGCTAATAAATGAATACATCCGTGCTCTTTCAGCATTATGGAAGCCATATGGGCACGTTTCTCATAAAATAATGCTTTCTGTAAAATCACTTTGAACAGAAAGTGCTTACGCTGTCACTTCTGATTACTCACAGCCTCTTCACAATGGGATTTGCCACAGCACAAAACAGACTTAGCTGTATTCGCTGACTGAGGGCCTACGTTCCCCTGATACACCAAACAGTGATGGAAATATTAGTCCTTCTATTTTTCTACCTATTTTTTTTTAATATGAGATGAATGGTGAGTTTTTCCAATCAGATGCCCCCATAATAATTACCAATCGCTACCTGCTAAGGCCTTTTAGCTGTTTCATGCAGATATTTTTAGAAAGCTTTTTTAAAACAACAAGTTAGAGGCAGACGTCCTTGCATCATCTTCATTATTACACTGGTAGTTGCAGTGAAACCTGAGGATTTTGCTTTGAACGATGATTTTACAGAAACTAACTGCAATCTGGTGGAACGAGGATAAATGTTGCCAGTGTGTTCAACAGGATTAGAATGAAATTAATCAGGAATCTTTACTTACATTAGAGTGAGTTGTGAATTTTAAGAAGCCTTCCCTTTCACGCCAGCAACTGTCACCAGAAAAACTGAGCACAAAATGTACCAGTTACTTAGGTTAGATACATGATAACCAGCACTTTAAATTCTGAATATTAAGTAAGCAACACGTGCCTCTATCATTGTGATGTGTTGTAGCTTTAGTGCAGAAATCCAATGACACTGCTGTTCAGAACATTCAAGAAACGTAATTATCCTAGATATGAGTGTATCATGAAAAAAAAAATCAGTCTGAAAGCTACTTAAGTGTAAAAAAGGGGAAATCTTTGGCTTTCTCTGGGCCAGCGCTAACTCCCACTTGCATACATGTTTGGATGCCTTTCCCATGAGCCGCATCCCCTAAGTCTTATGCAGACAACTCAGCAGCACTTTTGAAATCAACAGGATCTCTTAGGAAACTAATTCTGCAAGTCCAACGTGCATCAGTAAGTCTCTTCACAAGATTAGCCACGATTAACTGGGATTTCTATTGTTTGTAAATATTTGTGGGACTCGACCATCAGTAAACTAAGATTTAAGTAGACGCTCCATAATAAAACCTAAATCTAACACATCACTGAAAGACAATGGTTTATTTTTATTAAGTGGAGCACAAAGAACCTATTCATCCCTTTCAAAATGTTACTTGATGTAAATCCCCCCCCCTTTTTTCATTTCAAAACGTGATAGAGTGGAGTAATAAGTGACCACTTGCCACGATCAGCACTATCCTAAACGCCAAGCTTTCCATTCTTACTTAACACATAAAAAGAAAAATAAAGAGAGGAAAAAACCAGCCCCAACTTCAGTGTTGCTAATACAGAAAGACTTCCTCACTTAACCAACTAGACTTCAAAGTAAAGCAAAGGAAATGTCATGAAAATACCACAATATATCACTGCCATGGTTATCAGTGAGTGAAAGTTTCAGTATTACAGTTATCAGAGAATTTATCGCTTCAGCAGTGCAATTTGACATTCCTGATCAACACCAAATCTTTAACAAATTAACTTCTTGGACTTTTCATTGTCGCTATGCGATGCTCTTAGCAACAGCAATCGAGTTTTTTGGTTTTTTTTTAAATGAAAAGAAGTCATCCGCCATTCGCTTCCCCCCCTCCCACTAACAATATGTAATTTGCCATGATGGGTGGTATTTACAAAAATAGCTTTCTGGATGCAATGAACTTTGAAAAGCCTATCAGCCAACAGAGACAGGCTACTCTTTTGCAAGCAGTTAGCTTGACTGACCTTCACCAGCCAACTTCAAACAGAGATAACAATGTCTTCAAGTACGAAGGGAGACGCAGATATTTTACACATCATAAGCTGTTTCTCGCAGTTGCCCATCCAAATAAAGACGCATAATGAAACGTCGCTTACTCTGTGAACCCAGATCCCTGCTGCTGTTGTACAGTTGTCATCTTCCCACATTTCAAGGGAAAAAAATATACTTTGATGTACAGAAAGATAAGTAAAAAGTCCCCTGTCTGGCAGAATACATACATTACTCTGCAAAATATCAAAGGAGGATATTCTCGAGTGCCATTTTCTTAAACCTCCAAGAAAACTCTTCCTTTGTTTGTATGGATAAACACACACATCATGGGCAAAACTCATAACTAATTTCCAGGACCTCTGTTAAGCATCCTTGTTTCTCCTTTGCTTTGCTTTTTGACTCAAAACCAGGTGATTAACATCGGTCTGATGACAGCAGATCTCTGCAGACAGAAGACACACATCGGGCTTTGCTCACGTAGGGGCATGTATCAATAAACAGATATTCAATTTTCTTGTACTCTCCCCTCAAGCCAGCTTTATGGCTCCATGGTGTTTTGGAAATCAATCATTTTATGATGGAGTGGAAATCTTTTGGGGCAAAAAAGTTAACATTTTAAACTCCAAGTATCCTGATGGTGCATTGCATAAAATCACAAACATATTACAAGCTCAGATCCTGCTGTGTTTCATCCTGTCATTCTACTCCTTTTTTACTCTGTCACTACACAAAGGTAGCAATTAAGGGGGAAGATTATATGTAACTACCAAACCAGCATAATAGATTTGAGAGTATCCAGAAAAGAGTTTATTCTTTTAGAAACTTTAGTAATTATTTATATAAATGTCTGCGAGGATCTCTGGATTGAATGAATTTTGTGATCTCTGTAGGCCATTGTTTATGGTCACCGATGTAAGATTAACTAACCTACAAGTACAGTAAATACAACTTAAGGCAATTAAACCAAAGAAAATGATGCTGCAAAACAGTCTCTGCCTAGGACAGGAGAGCTGCTAATGATGATCAGCACAGATTAGTGAAGACAAGGTCATCACCGGATATTTGCCATCGCAGAAGAGAATGAGACCCTCACGATTCTTGAGTTAATATCAAGTATGACAAATACGGGATGGAATCCTCTGTTGGCTTAGGGTCACCCACCCTACTCGCTCCTCCTCACAGGCAGGGGCCCCATTGGCCATTTTGAGGATGGCCTTGGTTAAGTTGGATGGTTGAGAGTCTTGGTTACAAGTCTCCTCCTGCTGAAGGCTCTCTCCTATCAGCACACAAGTTAAACAATTAATTTAACCTGCTCTGGATACCCAGGCCAGGAGCTCCGCGACGTGTGTGGCTTCCTGAGGGGCATCAGTCCTCACAGCTGGCCCTCCCCTCTACTTGATTCACTGACCACAGTTCTGCATTTTTTTCTGCTTAGCCATGCTGGACAAAGAAAACTTCCCAGCAGATGGGAAGCATTAAACGAGCAGCACTGGTTTTGCAAAATCCCTACTTGTTGCTCTGAAGAAGAGTCCAATGGCACAGAGGTGTGTGTGCTGGCTGCCCACAGTTCATGCTGCGGGACAGGTAGCAGCACGGCTTTCGGCTTTCATTGTGAAGCACAAAATTACATTTCACTTGGCTGCTCTCCCAGACCTACCGTATCAAGAACATCATCCCAGGAATACTTTTGAAGTCATTTCAAAGCAACATTCTACTTAAACACGGTGCTCCCCATTCTTCTATCGGCCTTTCAGACGGCCTTGTTCAAGGTGACCGACAACATTTAAAGGCACAAGCAAAGCCTCAAAGAGCTCGTGGTATTTTCATAAAAATCCAGAGAATTAACGAACTGCAAACAAAAATTGAAGGTGGGAGCTATCCTCCTGAATGTTAACTTGGGGCAACGGTTTGAGTATCTTCTCCAGGCGTGTGGACATCTAATTGTCCTTAGAGCAACAGTTTGATTCTCGGAGAGATGCCCAAGCATCAAGATAAAGGCTGAGGGGGTAACCGTAATGCTGCAGCAGTCCTGGCTACACGGATTCTCACCCAGAGGCGCTCCTCCTTCACGATGGGAGATAAAAGAAGCCTCGATGCCCCAATTCTGTGCCTTCAGGGAGCTACAACTACAACATAAACGTTTTCACGCTGGCCGCCAAAGCTCTTTCATGTATGTAAACCAAAACAAAATGAAACAAATCCAACCAGCTAGCAAATGCGTACCTGTAGTCCTTGTTACTTACATTTTGTGCAATAGGAATTCATTGTTTGAGAATAGCACAAGGTTAAATGCATTGGATTAAGATTTAAAATGATCTGAGGGACATCCTTATATCAGGAGCGGGAAAATAATGGGTTTCTATCTAGCAAACATTTTAAGATTTAATTGTAGATCATTTTTCTTCTTATTCCACACTATAAAAGCTTGCAATAAACTCTGTTGTGTTTAAATATATACCTATTTATCTCCGGTGTTCTCACTGACAGTGTAGGAGACAAACAATGAAATGCTCTCAGTATTTCCATGGCAAGAAAAAAAATTATTCATCACTTGTCCATAAGCAGAATACGATCATAAAAACTCTGGAAGCTGCATGCACCCATAAAATATCACAAAACGAACTCCCCAAAAGAAATCTATTTCCTTAATTCATGAGTTACTAATCCACTCAGTTTTTTGAAACCAAGCCCAGTGAATGTTTGGTGCTGCCGCCAACCTGCTTTTACGTAGTGTTTGGACCTACAGAGTTAATCCCTGAAGATTAAGGCTTCCAACGTTTAGTAACACAAATAATTAGCAAGCACCGAACCCCGTCTTGCTGAGCACTGAGCTGTTCACAGCGTATTGTACCCTACACGGTTTGACATGGCAGAATCTATCTGAAACAGCATTAATATGCCACACAAGTTACTTTAAATTTTATATAACACACAAGGACACTCTGGAAAACACTCTGTGCTCTAGCTATACGCTCCTCACCCAGCTGCCCTTCCTGTAGCTTATGTTCAAGTCTAATTAAAACTATTAAAACTCATCACTCACAGATGTCTGCACACACCCTGGAATTATCTTTGCCCGGCTCTGTCTCACACAATTACACAGGATTTCTTTTTGTTTCTTTTGGAGAAGTACCAGCAGTGGCAACGTCAACGCTTTCCATCATCCGGATTTCCCCCCAGTGTAACTATTTGCACTGAAACTCGTTTCATGTTCTGTCACTTGAGAAGGGAGCGGCTTGTCACCATCAGGTAGGTTCTGTGTGTCAGTGTGACCCCAGGCCTTACAGACTCTCCAGGAGATTGGAAACATGATACAGGGGCTTGTTCTGAAACATACTTCCACAAGAACACACAGTTTTAAATAGTGGTGCACATGTACCTCTATCCTTAAAACTCAAACAAAATCTAAAAATAAAGCGAAAGGACAGAACTGTTTCGGACTTCAGGAACCTCAAGTTTAAATCTAATCTATCCCTTTTCACAAGAGCTTACATCAAAACCGGCATCCAAAATCCTTGGTTAGTAGGTGTGCTGCAACATGTCCTGCTGGTTAGTTACATCCAGGTATTCTCCTTGTTTTGGTCTGAAGTCAAATATATTCCCTTCCCTTGAAATGAAGGGATCATCAAGACTTGCTGCTGTTTCAGAAATATGAAATCGCATTACCAATTCAATCGTCAGTCTTAACTGATTTACGTTCAGACAAACCCCAAGAGTCTAAGACCTACCCCACACCAAAAGGCAGGTAGCTCCTCCACAGGTATTNGGTTAGTTACATCCAGGTATTCTCGTTTTGGTCCTCCACAGGTATATTTTATGTCTTCCTTGCTGGTAATGGATTGGCTTTTTTTGAGTACCTCACATTGTCAAGTTAATGCTTATATATCCTCAAAACCCAAACACTACTTGCAGGTTACAGGCAAAGAAATTGAAATGAAGTAGCTGTGTAACTACCACTCACGAATTTATAAAGTGGGTTGCCTGGCTCACTGCAGCAATCTTAAACTCCAAAACTCTCTGAAGAAGGATCTTCTCTCACTGCATCGTTCACAATCAGTTCATGACTTCATCAAGATACCAGAGATACCATGAGATAAGCAGTATAACGTGTCTGAGGAACAGAATTTTGATGCTGCATCCCATTTTATAGCCCACAGATATTTTAGAAATGAAATTTGGGCCTCCATTCTTTAAGCAGTTTAGGCAATAAACTGCTAAGGTCCCATTATCTGTATACGTGCTAAGATCCCATCATGAGCGCATAGATAATAAATGTTTCCTAAAGGTTTTTCAAATCATTCTGTAGTACCGAGTAGAGAATTCAACGCTAACTGCAGACAATTTAATGTCTTCTAGATTCTCACAGTATTTCAAATGGCAGCTGTGTAATAAAGTAGCTATTTCTCTGCCACGTAAGCCCTTTCATAAACACGGAGGAGGTTTATTAGGCTGACTGAATTCTGTGGTTCACCCCAATGACTTTCACCTACTCAACACCTTGGATGGGTTTGGTCCACAGTGCATCAAACAAAGCCAACTCCGGCTATCAATTCTTACTACAATTGGAAGATTATTTTAACCGAAAGGTCATTGGTATTTTTAGAAAGGAGTATATTTTCTTAACTCACTTGTTCTGCAAAGAATAAGAGAATATTTTTGATCTAGAAAAAATTATTCCTTATACATTACTTCATCTATGCCAACTGAATACTTTAGCTGCAATGTGCTAGTACATTTGCCTTTCAGTATTCTTCTGAGACTGACTGTTGCAAAAATTATGCTTTTTTTTTTTCTAAGCAGTCTCCTATCATGGAAACTTTTTTCCTTTTTATTTCAAAATACACTGAGGTTAAATCTCAACTTTTCATTGCTTTGCTCTCCCGAGGATAAGAACTAAGATTCTATTATGTCGTCTTCACGTTGTCGGGGAAAATAAGGTGAGGGAAGGATTAGTGCTAGAAGTTCATGCAAAATTTGAGACTTGAATGTAGCACAAGTAGCACTTCGACACTTCAGACTCCTCCAGTGCCAAGACCCCCGGAGAATTGAGTTTAAATCACTAAACTTATTTCAGGAAAGGGGAGAACACTCTGGAGAAAAGTCTGTCGACTCTAGCAAAATTAATAAACTGGTTGCTCCTGACGTGAACTACATTTTTTTGACAAAAGTTTTGACAAAATTTCTAATTCCCTCTTAGCTGCTTGTGAGTACTGCACTTGTTGCTCCCTTTTTAACAGTTATTTAGCACCACAGCACAAGAGAAGTGACAGAAATTGCTAAGTTTCCCTCACCTTGCGCTTTCACTCTCAGTTACAAGCAATAAGGGGAAACTATGTGAATTACACTAAATAGAGCCATAAAACATATCAGAAAGCAGTCCAATTGCTTTTTATAACATATACCGAACAAGTGGTATTTAGCATTTCAGGACGATAAGTCCAGAAGGACACACTGAACAAATGTCCCCAAAGCCACCAAGTTACTTTGCAGCGCAAAGGCCCTTTTTATCATTCTAAGATAAGGCTTTGTTTGCTTTAACTATAGAGCACAGATGCCACCCCAGTGTATTTTTCACTTATATGACGGCTCTGACACACCTGTAACTGTCCAATAAAGCTAACATATAAATCATAGAATCACCAGGCTGGAAGAGACCCATTGGATCAAGTCCAACCATTCCTATCAAACACTAAACCATGTCCCTCAGCACCTCGTCTACCCGGGCCTTAAACACCTCCAGGGAAGGTGAATCAACCACCTCCCTGGGCAGCTTCTCACAGTGCCCAATGACCCTTTCAGTGAAAAACTTCCTCCTAACGTCCAGCCTAAATCTCCCCTGGTGGAGCTTGAGGCCATTCCCTCTCGTCCTGTCCCCTGTCCCTTGGGAGAAGGGCCAGCTCCCTCCTCTCCACAACCTCCTTTCAGGTAGTTGTAGAGAGCAATGAGGTCTCCTCTCAGCCTCCTCTTCTCAGGCTAAACAACCCCAGCTCACTCCTGTTTCCCATGAGCCTGGATCTAGGAGCACCCTTCCAATAAGTAGGAATGATCTTCCATTAGGAGATGAGAAGAGTTTTCCCTGAAAAGCTGAATTCAGAAGTAGGAAAATACCTTCTGTTGATAAAGGAGGAGGAGGAGGAAAGACCACATTATGCTAAGAAATATCCTAAAATACTGAGTAGATGTGTACTGTACACAAAAGCGATGATCACACCACAGCTCTAATCACCTGAAAAGTAGAGCTGGGACTCTGCACTGGTGACTCTGGTCTTCTGGCATCCCTGTTAATAAGCAACCGCGTGTTCCCTTTCACGGCGTGTGGCAGTAAATCTGTATTGCATCCACCACTCCAAAACTGCCTCCTGCAACAACACGGGCTTCGCTCATCGGTATTTGGAATGTCGTTTGCAAAAGAGCCTATTGCCTACCAACTCCCAAATCACCCCGACTAGGTAAGCCTTGTGCATTATTCAACTCTGAAAGGTTTGTTTGTTATACAATAAACTTGAAATACAACAGCGTACTTCAAACACGTGTTTACCATTTTCCATCTGTTCATTAACTTGGCACAGAAAAGAGAAAGCTATTTTTAGATATAAGCCCCAAGCACAAGCCTTGCTTCCAATGCATGTTTCAGACTGACTTTAGCCTTTTCTCCCCTCTGTGCACTGAACTCATAGATAGCTGGTGTCACATACCCCTCTCCTTATATATAAGCTTGTGGGAAGAGACCTGTTTTTGTGACTTCGGTGAGCTTATATGACTGACACAGCATAGTTGAACCTGCCAGGCTGATGCTACGTGGTTAAGATTTCAACCTTATGCTCTAAGACTTGAGGGAGCTGTACTCAGCATTCTGGTTTTGCCATCGATTCCTCCCATGATTGTGCACAATTCAGGTGATTTCTGCGTGTTAGCATCTCCTACCAACAAAACAGGTAAATTCAGCCTGTTTCTGCCTTCCCCTCTTTGCCTAGTCAGTTCACATTATCATCTTTTAAAGACAGGTCCAAATTCTTGATATAAGTTTTGATTGACTTTATTCAGCGATCCTTCTTAACTATTAAAAATATTCTCCAGAGGTTAAAATCACTGAAGATCATCATAATGAAGAGACTTCGTTTTTGGAGAACAGAGAAATCTGGTTAAAACTTATGATTTTTCAGTCCATTCTGTACTTTATATCACCATCCTCTACACCTACCAGAAACTGTAACTACTTCTAACCACATCTAACCAGCAAAATTTCTTTCTTTAACTTTCTGCTCCCTGAAGACAACGGTTCCCTTAGGAATACGACAAGAGCTTTTACGAGTGCTTATAAGCAATTTGAGGCTGCGCAGCAGCGGAAAAAAAAAAAGGCATGAAAATATCCAAATAATCCCACAATAACTATTCTCAGAGCTCCAGGGAAATTAACCAAGGGTGGGAAAAGAGGCATAACCTGACTCCTTTACATACATGGCTCAAATTTACAGCATTAGCAACTGAAGCTTGAGACAAGAAAACTGAGCACTAGCCTGTAAATTCATTCTAATGACATCATCATCAGGATTATCCTTTCGGGGATGGCTTGAGTAGGGGGCTGGGAGGAGAAGGCAAGGGCTTGAGGAAGGGAGATTTGATTATGTTTGAGCTATTTCAATTTGAGGATGCTCTTAACTGACAAAACAGAAAGCATCTTATCTGAGAAGGGATTTTCCTCAGCTGCTTTAAAAATCCTCCATACACAGTGAAAGTCAGCACATTCCCTACAGGATCAATTGGCTTGACAAACTCCAGACATCCTCTGTATCATCTTAAAAAAAAAAAAAATGTATTTCCATATAAAAACTTTCTCCAGGCAAAAGCCTGCCGTGCAGGGGTTTGGCCTGGGGCAATTAAGAGAGAACTTTTTATAAGTAAATTTAGTGCTCTCAAAGTTGCTGCATTGACAGCACTCGATACCAAAGGGTTCTCTTTAATCCAACAAGCTGCAGCAGAGCAAATGTCTCTTCTGCCATTGCTCTTTATCTCACCGTGGGATGAGCTACATCTAAAGGAGGGTGAGAAGGAGCTTAGCTCTTCAGGCTCATTCATCAAGAAAAGTTACTTTGGACTCATAAGCTGTCTCACTGATTTAAAGAAAACTCTCATCCAAATATTTGAAGCGCTTAAATGATTTCTTACCTATTAAGCAGTGAAGTGCTGGTATCTGCGGAAAGGGCCAAGGCACCGAAAGCTCTGAATGGAACTATTTGGTACTTAGATGTGGCTTTCTTTTCACCTTTTTCAGAAGATTTCTCAGATTGGCTGAACTAAACTGAGTTAATCTGAGATATTGCCTAATAGCAGTCAATTTCAAAGCCGTTCCTCCTCAAAATTATACAGAATAAATTTTTTAAAAGATTTTGTATAAGATCATGCTTTTTTTGCATTTATTACTGTATTTGCACACCATTTCTCTATATAATCCCTAGACAGCAGTAACACCCACAGAATTATTCCTGAAGAGACAAAATACAGAAAGAAATTCATTAGAGAGAAAAAGCTTTCAGTCTTAAAAGCTGCACAGATGGTCATGCTTACAGGTGGACTCATGATTCTTCACAGAATACAAGAGATGTAAGAACTGAAACACAAAATTCAGCTTGGCTGAAACGGGCTCCTTATCTGGAGGCCAAGGGAAGGAGTCCCAGATCGCTGCCAGGTCCTCGCCGCAGGAGGCTCTCCTACCCCGAGCTGCCCCAGAACTGCCTCAGCACCTAAAGAAAAGAACTACAACTCCATTTAACTTCAGGTATCTAGTTTAGAGTTCCTATAAACCTCCATTTAGGGAATCCTGTTCTATGGAGACGGAAAGTGTGAATTGTTCCCTCTTGTACATCAACTAACCGATGACAGTTGAAGACCTACCTCCCAGTCTGTATTTGTTTCACAGAAAATTTATGTTGCCGCTACTGTGCATACTTACTACAACTGATCCAGCCTCCTTCCTCCTGCTAAACTTGCCTGCTATCAGATTTGGCACCAGCTAATAAAATAGGTGGGGTATTTTTCAAACGGCTTTCAAAGAGGACTTCACACTAGAGGCATTCCAAGATTCTGTGGGGTCACCGCACACTCCACGCGCAAACAAAACTCCCATTAACTTCAGCTGACCGGTATGGGATGGAATACCACACTTCAAGCTACTGGGCAAGAACTCTGCAGTTTGGCATGTGCCTTAAGGCAGGCAGCACGGTTTATCGAGCTCACTTTTGAGATAACACAGCCTGCCTGTAACAAACACTTCTGGGTAGGTGCCTTTACTAGTTAATACATGCAATAAACCTAACAAGAAAATGTAGGGTGAGCTCCAGCAAAGAAAACAAGTTACTTGCATTCATTAGAGTTATATCGATGTTATTGTATGCATTAAAAAATGATGGGATGTCTCCAAGCATTTCTTGCATTCTGCATCCTCAAACATGAGAGTTTTTAACCTTAGAACAGACTTTTTAAGAGGCATGGCTATGGCTCTGTCTCACTNTGCAATAAACCTAACAAGAAAATGCAGGGTGAGCTCCAGCAAAGGCAATAAGTTACTCACATTCATTAGAGATATATCAATGTTATTGTATGCATTAAAAAATGATGGGATGTCTCCAAGCATTTCTTGCGTTCTACAGTCTCAAACATGAGAGTTTTTTACCTTAGAACAGACTTTTAAAGAGACACGGCTATGGTTTTGTCTCACCACAACAAACTGCAGAGTTAGTTTAGCATTCTCTTGTGATCCAAACATTTATGATGACCCAAATGTCCCCAGGAAGACGTGCAGCCAGTGTTCCATCAATCATAGAATCACCAGGCTGGAAGAGACCCATCGGATCATCAAGTCCAACTGTTCCTATCAAACACTAAACCAATACTTACATATTTTTGTTTTCTTTTTTCTCCAAATCAGATACGTTAAAGAATGAGAAACCTAGGAAATCTAATGCCTAAGACCCTTCACATAAAAATAACACACCACTTTGTAACATCCGTAGCACTGCATAAACACAACCAAGAGGAGTACTTGAACCAAAGGTAAGAAAAGGACACAGGAGAGACGACAGAAGGGAAAAAAGCAATTTGAAAGAATTTTGGAAGTAAGAATCCAGTATTAACCAATTAAAACCACTAGAGAAATTCTCCAAGGAGGTTTTGTGAGGTTTCCATAAAGGAATTCAATGCTTCGGTGCCCGCTTTCATTTGTGCGCACAGAAAACAGGTATTTGCATATGCAGTAAATGTACGTGTGAATAGTCAGACACCCATTTTCTCACATGGAAGGGCAATTCTGTCAATACATCCAAGCCAAGGATTTTGAATGTGTCCTTGAGCCAGGCGTTCAATCTCTATTCCCCATCTATGTTACAAGGATAATATTGCCTCAGAGGGCTTCCACAGGCGAGGCTAAACAGGATTAAGTTTGAAAGGTGCTGATACATCCCAGAAAGCTCATATAAATATATCCTGATAGGTTCCTAACTAATATCATCACCACAAAACACTCAGCTATCTGACAGATAGTTAATGACAGTATTGGCCAGATGGTTTAAATCAGTAATTTCTGTCCACTGGTAGTTGGGTTTTTTTGTATTTTCCACTCAAACTCCTGGCAAATATGATGGAACACGATGATATGGCAAAGTAGAGTTGAGAAAAAAAAACACCTTCAAAAATCAACAAGATGCAAATTTACCTTTTCCTACCCTGAATTGCCAGGCTCAGCAGGGGTCAGGCAAGGAATCTGTAAATATGTGGAAAGAGCCTCTTTTGGATGCACTGAAAACGAGCAGCATTTATTACTAAACATCATCCACAAGTTGTACAAATATTTACTGAACTAAAAGAACGTGTTGGCCAACGTTTTCCACAAATCAGGGGAAGGGAGTCCCTAATTAATGAAGCCAAAGCTGCGGGGTTTTACTCGGCACTTAAGGCCAGCGCTAGAAGCTAAATGCAAATGCCACAGTTCAAACACTGGAGCCTATTGAGTCCTCGTGCACTCTTGCTCTCGGCTGACTGCTTGCAAACTGTGAAGAGCATTAAGGTGGATGGGATTACTGCCAACTTGAAGCTGTTAAATGGCTGCATTACAAAAATGCTCTATAACTCACTGTTGTTGAATACCTTTCCTAAAAAAATTCTCAGCCACTAGAAAAAAGAAATAGGGAGGGGGAAAGGTTATATATATTTTTTCTTTTTTTCCTAAGTTACATGACCCCGGCAACAGCAGGATCAGAACCGCCTGACCCACTGAAAAAAAGGGAATAATTCCAAAAAAAGGAATAATTAATGACTAAGTCGATGTGCATTCCATTAACTACAAACAGCTGTCATAAACATCTCAATTTAAAGAGCTGCCGGATAGGGAATTATAGCACTGTAAAAAGCTTCTTCCTTCTGCTGCACCACAGAACCGGAACATATCAAGGCTTTAAATTTTTAAACATGGCTTTCATGTTCTTTGGTGCACCAAAAAAAAAAAAAAGTCTGAAAAATCAGCTTGCTAAGAAACTCATCTAGCAGCCTCCTACCTTTCTTTGCCTGGAATGCTTTCTCTCCACTGAGCAGAAGTCATTCTGCTTATTAAAGTCTTTAACAATTTTTTTTTTTCCAAATTGTTTAAACACTTCACCTCCCTCAGGGGATGCTCTTTCCCCATTCTATCCATGGACCTCGAGGTCTGCCCAACTTTTTCTTAGGGGTAACGGTCTTGTTATAATTAATATCTGTCACACTTGAAATCCACAAAAGCAGATCACTTCTCACACCCAGGGTGCAGCCAGAGCAAATGTAGAGGAGGGCAACTTGATAGGTACGATAACAAGTTATTGTGGAAGAATAAAATAATTTTGAGCCTGACAAAACCTCTCAAAATGGCAGATCACTGCCATCTGCTCATCGTGTACAACATTTTCAAGATGAGCAGATCCCAGCCTCCTCGATTAAAGAAAAGTCATTTTATTTGCCACACCATATTTGAACATGCGGGGTTTTTTATTGCCTCCTCTTGCCAGTAAAGAATGACTAATAACTGTAATTTGTAATTTCCCAGCTTTTGTGGTTTCTGTTTTAAGCAGCGTTCCTTATCTTTTCTGAGTTTCATCTAGGGGAAAACTGTCTTTTATGCAATATTTTTTTTCCCATTTCCTGGCAAGTTAACATCTCCTGGGTCCCAGCTGTAGCGCAGGAGACAAGTTCACCAACAAACACGGGGACGGAGGCTTCTTTTTGTCTGAGAAGGCTGCAAACATCCCAAGTATCAGAAGCTTTATCTGTGTCGGTCAAGCAAAGCGTGCTGGAGTTGAAGTCTTTCAAATTCTGAGGCTGAACCATGAAGACAGGTACCAACAACAGGAAACACCACTTCCCCCCCCAAGAAAGGCTTTTCTTTTCGAAAGCTCACACTCTGCAGTGTCCCTGCCAAAAGAAACACTTGGTATTCATTTTCAGTCCTGGCATACATTAAACCCTTCCTTTTAGACGCACAACAAGCAGCTGACTGAAGCTTTTGAAGACCTCTGGTCCTCATCTCCCTTCCAGGCTGGAACTTGGCTCCTGTGCTGCAGAACCCCTGGAAAACAGGCAGAGACAGCACAGCTCACAAGCAAACTGTGAGCCCAGCCTGCCCTAGCCACACGCCCTCTGCACAGATAGTGAACACAAGACACAGGGAAGGAGCTGTTTTCCTCTGAAATGCTGATCTTTCTTTTGAACTACACCTAAGTGTTCCTTCCCAATTCTCCTGAAGCCTCATAAATCTCCACTACACGTCAGGAACGGTTGGACTCGACGATCCGGAGGGTCTCTTCCAACCTGGTTGTTCTATGAGTCTATGATTTATTTAGGAAGAGACTAGAAAGCATGAAAAGCATTTGAATTATACCAGCATATCAGGAAAGAAATTCAAAGTATAGATTTTTAGGCACATAGACCAACCACCAGGGCATTTGCACAACTCTTTCAAGTCCAGAACATGAAATGTCCCAACTGAAACGCAAACGAACACAGAAACCCCATCAACCAAACCCACAGAACCATAAAACTAAATCAAAGCTCCCCAAACCTTAAGAATTAGTTTAATTAATTTTCTTCTTAGCATCTTCTCAAAGAACAGCAGAAGGTCAGTGTCTCACTGCATGGGAGGCTGGCAAGAGGCCGGCTGACCCACGGGCTAACAGGCTCCCAACACCATGGGGAAAAGCAGCGATCACCCTGTGGAACTGCCCTGGCAGGTCTCTTACACCCAAATTTTCAAGTTAGCCCCTCAAAACTCTCCTCTTCAAGTCTCGATTCAGTTATCTCACTTGCCAAACAAAAACTCAGCCAGCCTTGGCTAACAAGGACTGTACGTATAGTCTAGATCTTTAATTCTATCAGATTTGCACAATAAGATGGAGCTGTATTTGAGATTAAGAGAGTCTCTATTCACGATCTTGGGAAAAAAAACCCCCTAGGGTTCTGGTTAACAGAAAGAAAAAAAAAAGAAGAAAGAGGAATATCCACCATTTCCCTGTTTGTGCTAATAAAAATGCAGAATTTAAGAAGTGCTTTTGTTTCCATTTTTCTTTTTTTCATGCTCTTCTGTGTAGGTGTATTTTGTAATTAGGAAAAATGGAAACGGCACTTGCCTAGCTTGGAATCAAGGAGAGAAATGAGGAAAGCAAGGCGAGGGTGTCCCAGTCGCAAGGAACACAAGCTGTGAGCTCTGCACACGCAGCTGTTTCACCTCGAAAGCAAGTTGCCAGCGTATTCCAGGAACAACACACGGTTTTGTTCCTTTTCCTTCTTTCAGTTTCAAAAGCACAATGCAAACCAACCCAACGTCCTACACCGCTCTGAGACAGAACCAGGGAGAGGGGAGGGTGACCGATGGAACTGAAGTAAACAGCAATCCAGAACTTCAGAGTGCGATCCTCTCCAACTGTCAAGCGCCAATAGAGATTTTACAGTCTACCAGTGCCGTTGCCAAGCTACTGATTTTCAGCACTTCCCAAATCTCTGCTGAGAGGCAGCACTGGAAGACTTCCCAGCAGCGTTCCTACCTAGGCTTCCAGGTTTGACAGCCTGAAAAAATGGTCTTTTCATTCTAAACCACTTCAAAATTAGTTCAGACACCCAAGACTGTTTAAGCGTGGCATCCAATGACTTATACCACGTGTGTTATTCTCAGAGCAATGAGACACAAATATCTGTTAGAAAGTTCTAGGCTCAACAAAAAGCCATTTCTTTCTCCAAGAAAATGTATCAAATATCAAAAGACCAGTAACATGCACCTACTCTCATTCCAAAGAATATTAATTTTAACTTCTGACATTCTTTCTAGAATATCATCAGGACTTTTTTCCACGCAGAAAAGTAACACAGTGCAGCTTCTTCCATCTTTGGCTAGGATCGAGTTCTTCAGAACCATCCAACACCAACACCTCAGCTAATGTTACTGTTTTACAGACAATTTTTCAAAGTTATTTGTTGCTGGGTTTTATTCTTCAGATGAACTCATAAGAACTCCTTTGCATTGGAATAAAATAAGGAGCGATGATATATCCATGCATCCAGTTCTCTGAACAGAAAAAAACTATTGGGGCTTTTCCATTTCTCCTCTCCTGGCACCACCCTTATGTCAAATAACACATGGCTTTCCTAGTATCTGCTTGATTTTTTTCTCTACCAAGTATGAAAAGCATACAGACCTCAGCATCACTGAGAGAAGTGGAAAATAACAGTAGCCCTGCTTCAGAACACAAAGAATCGCTGCACACTCAATTCCATGCTAACATTTGTTCTCATTTAGTTAAAGCAAGCACTGCAACCAGACTTCATTTACTGTTACTTAACTGTGTTTTCAGATTTAATTCCTTCTGAGTGTCACTTTTAAAAATGAGAGTGACCAAGGAAATTTCTCACCAATATTTGACCCCAGCTAAAAGAGCAGGCTAAGTTCTGATTCACTACATTCTTTACCAGCGCTAATGAATCTGTTTTGATGCCACCACACTAGCACCTCTGCGCTAAACCACCACCTGAGTGACCACTTCAACGAGTCTGTTTGACAAAACACCTGCAGAGACACAGAACAGAAACTGCTTTTACACAAAGACAGCATCAAAATGTTTCAGCAAAAGTCTTAATACAGTTTTTGTTATAAAGAAAGTCAAAACATTCCATGTGTTTACAAATCATCTGTGATACGCACTTTGGGATACACTGAGAACTGGCATAACTCAGTTCACTTGCAGAGCAAAAACCAATGACCTTTCAACTAAGCATTAAAATGCTACTCTCATCCTAGAGAGTAAATTTAATGGTATTAAGTATTAGCTTTTTGCCTTGCAAAGAGACTGAAAACAATGTCCCTTCCCAAATTAAAAAAAAAAAAAATTAGCCCTAAGAAAAACCTACAAGATAAGTACAGCTTTTGAGCAGCAAAATATAATTTACTAGCTCCTGTGTAGGAAAAGTAAAAGGAAATAATCTTTGTTTCTCACAGGACCAAAGAGTTAAGTCCTCTTGCCCTCTTAAGGATTCCAAAGAAGTGAGTAACTGAATCCCACAAACTCTCTGGGAAAAAAAAAAATCTCAGCCTACTGCTCTTAAAGACAGTAATGATAAAAAAAAGAATATTCTGAATATTCTAACAATCGTATTAAAGGATAACTGGCAATAGTCTTTTATATTAAACCTTAATGCTCAGTTAGGCCACTGAAGCAGCTGTGGAAATATCAAAGATCCACTAGATCTTGTCTTGCCAAGCTGTAAAATGCACTCTGAGGAAGTTCTCTTTTCTCTCTCTGCTCATTCTCATGCAGACTGGTTGCTGACAAGATCCTCAGAGGCTGCTTCAGGACAGGCAAAAAGCTGCACTACATAAAAACTCCAGGGACACCAGGGAGTCCCTCTGCGGTTAGTGGAGCTCTCACAGAAAAGAATTTATCACTGCTTGGTAAGCAAGAGGTTAATAGCCTATATAAAAAAAAAAACCCACCTCTAACAAAAATGTTATTCCAATTGTATTACATTTAGGAGCCCTGAGGGTCATGGGGTAGATAATCAAAAAGGACAAGGAGGAAATTAAAAAAGGGAAGAAGGCAATCAAAAAGGGCATTTAGAAGGACCCATAATCCTCCATAGGAAGAATACTAATTATACTACTGCATCATCTTATAATTAACCCTGATCTACATTTTTTTTTTATTTTAGCTGTAATAACTTTCACATGTACAATGATTTGACTGCTAATTCTTACCGAGCTTTTTTGAAGAGCTATTTTAGTTTTTGGTAGCTACTTTTTACATAGCGGTTTAACTCTCATTTGTAAAGAAATAAGACAAAATATTTAGATATTTGAATTATTTTGTCATCCGTCATTCTGATTAGCACACTGGTTTCCTTTTATTCTGACAGGGTCGGGTGGTACTTTTTTCTTTCCCCAAAAGTCTCTTGCGTTTATCAGTGAAATTAATCTCTGATAGAAATCAGCGTCTTGCACCCGCTTCAGCAGTCAAACTCGGCCATATGTCTTTGTGATGACTTCCATCTGTATTCCATATTTCATTTAATAAATGCGGGATGTTATTGTAGGCAGCAAACTGAATTCTCAACATACCTTCATTCCGCAGCAGACCCCTGCTTGGGCTCACCTGCATTCTTGGGACCCGGGCACGCATTGCTGTGATACTTCTAAGGACTTAGAAACAATTCTGAGCGTTTGCCAAGCCCCAGAAAAGAAGTAAGTCCTAAAAGAAGGTGCTTCCCCTTGGACAAGGCTAGGCATTTATGAAGGAAGCCTAAATTCATTCCCAAACTAACCCGAGATGTTAACACATGCGATGATTTCACAAGAAAATCTGGCAGTGAGGATGTATAAAAAGCAGGCTCTACAACTGACCTGGAGGAGTGAAAAGACACAGAAAGAAGCCTGTCTGAAGTCTGACCACAAAGGAAGGCATCTACAGACATCCCATAATCTTTTAGATTCATTCTAGCTACACNGAGCCCAGCTCCCTCCTCTCCACAACCTCCTCTCAGGTAGTTGGAGAGAGCAATGAGGTCTCCCCTCAGCCTCCTCTTCTCCAGGCTAAACACCCCCAGCTCTCTCAGCCGTTCCTCATCAGGCCTGTTCTCCAGCCCCTTCACCAGCTTCATTGCTGTTCTCTGGACTCACCCCAAAGCCTCAACATCCTTCTTGTGCTGAGGGGCCCAGAAGTGACCCCAGGATTCGAGAAGCGGTCTCACCAGTGCAGGTACCAAAGCAGGCCTGCTCTCCTCTTAGACTCCGGTGTACAAATAAACATACATAACAACAAAAATTACTTCTAACCAAATGTCTGCAATGTGATATGAAGTTATCTTCTTATTTTCTATGCTTTCTTCATGTATCTGTAGTGCACCTTGCATTAATAGTCACTAATGTTCTTAACGGTCACTAGATTCTCAGATAATGAGCATTTGGAGGGTGTTATTCCCCAGTCAGGGCCAGTCTGAGGACCGTAGTCTCTAAGCTTGCTCCATAGCACGTGTGATGGGAAGAAGCATGTTTTTTATTATTTTAACAATCCTTTGCTTCAGAAAGATAAGGCCTGAGGATTTTGGCTTACATGGTAGAGGAAATATCAGCTTCACAGAAATCTGGAGTGTTTACTGTGTGGCCGACAGCCTGTAATGTCTGGACAAACACATTATTCCTCCAGAGAACACAGAAGACCAGAAAAAAAACAAATGGCAATCTATGCGATTAACACAAATTTCCTTCTGATTAGCCAAAGAAAGTATTATTTCTAAAGGAAGAATTTAACTCTGATTAAAAGGCAACCTTTTACTTCTTAAATAACAGACACTAGTCCTGCATCAAGAAATTCTGTCCAGGCACAGTAACAATTTGCAGAGAGCAAGTAATGTTGGAATTTTTTCCTGTATCAGTTAGTACATCTGTGTAAGAACTTGGGAAAGAGGAATAATACCCTTCTGGGAAGCCGAGTGAGGATAGAACATCCTAAAATGTGAGCAGGCCTGTCTGAATATCTCAATCCCTTCTTTGTTCCTTTTGAAACCCTATCTTAACCTAACTGCACATTCCCAATCAATATTTAATAATACAAACGCCACATCACCCCAAGGCATTCAATACTCTCCTATTCCTATTATTTTCAATGTGATAATTTCTAATACAGCTACTGAATCCTTTTGAATTGATGGTTGTGCTCCTCAGGTAATATTAAAAGCTTCACTTGAAGCTTCTATTGCACCTGCACTGTCACTTGTCAATGATTTTTCCTTTTCTGGTTTATCTTTCAAGGTAGCAACGCAGACAGCAGTGAAATGAAGCACAGAATCATCTCGATAATGACCTGTCATTCCTGACGCCTTCCTCTTTCCATAATCGAACAAATAATTAAGAGCAAACACAGTAAACAACTAACAGTTGGAAACATCAAAAAAAAAAAGGCAAGAATTGCTATCTTCTAAACAAAAGTTAGGCCAGCTCTGAGTGTGGAGCAACTACCCTGTCATGCCCACCCAAGCTGTGTGCTCGCAGCAAGCAACTAACGATGCTGAAAGTTCTCCTTATTAAAAGTTGAGCAGTTACATTACCACTTTGCAGCTCACTTATGCCTTGGATAACTCAAGGTGCTGCCTGCTTAAGCAGCTCTGGTCAGACTGACTATTCCTACCTGCTATGTATCTTTTCCAACTTCTTTTGGTTTTATCATAGCTACCAAAAAAGTACCTCGACCAAAACAAACTGATATCGATTCCAGTTAGACTTCAAAAATAGAAATACAATTGAAAATTGTATAGAATAGAAAATAACAATGCTAGAACACCAATTTGCATGTGATAAAAATGAAAGGAGTTATCAGACAATTTTTTAGTGTGTTTCTAAGTGTAACTGCTT
Source organism: Piaya cayana (assembly GCA_013389865.1). Classification (NCBI taxonomy): domain Eukaryota; kingdom Metazoa; phylum Chordata; class Aves; order Cuculiformes; family Coccyzidae; genus Piaya; species Piaya cayana. Next base: position 7,680 of record WAAB01014860.1, on the reverse strand, counting down.
GCTCAGTTAAACGTCTCCCCTTAAAGAAAATAATTATGCTGACTCCACTGTATAAGTAAGTTCCAACATAGAGGGACAGGCCAGCTGATATGGTGATAAGTATTCCTCACTGAAAATGTTTTTAAATATTCTAATCTAGATAGCGTAAAAAAAAAAATAAATCAAGTGTACAGGGTCCTGCTGCTGCTGGGCTGCCCTGTGACACTACAGGGCCCAGCAACAGGGTTATTGTGGGATGATCTCTCCTGCCCAGGGCCCATTTATTTCCAAATCTCCTTCCTCCTCCTTCCAAAGCTGTGCAGTATAAATCTCCTGGTTCATGACAAAAGAAATTTTTGCAATTTGGCTCAGGGAGTCAGGAATTGTCTGAGAAATCAGCCTAAAGTACTAGCCAACNTACAATTGAAAATTGTATAGAATACAAAATAACAATGCTAGAACAACAATTTGGATGTGATAAAAATGAAATGAGTTATCAGACAATTTTTTAGTATGTTTCTAAGTGCAACTGCTTGCTCAGTTAAATGGATCCCCTTTAAGAAAAGAATTGNAATATAGGTTAAATTTATGCTAAGGGTATGGAGGAACCTCAAGAATAAAAAAAACCTGTTAGCCTGGAAACCAGAGGTGGGAGATTCATAGGTACATTAACAATTTGGTTTTCTCCTCCTCTTTCAGAGAACGTACAGAACCACTTTTCTGTTTCTTCCCCAAGAACCATGCTCGGTGGGAGTCACATCTTCAGGCATTACTGAGATGGTGCACTCATCTTTCCAGATACTATGACAGGTCCCTGGTGGCTTTTCTGCAACCTGCAGCGTGCACCGAATGCTGATGGCAGCTAGGACCCAATCCTTCTTTCACTCATTTGATATATAAACAGGTTCCCAACTCCTTTCTGCGCAGCACAAAATAAAGAAAAAAAGGGAGGCAACGACTTTAACACTTCAATAAAACTGAACAGAATACAGATGAAACAGTTCTTTACATGAGTTTTCTTCCTGCTGAATTCCAAAGGCATTCTGCAAACAATGGAGGTGTTATAGTAACGAAAAATAAGCAGCCTGCAAAAAATCTCATTTAAAATGACAAGCAACCTAAGCCTGGGCCCACTGCAGCTGCTTTTGCTTTGTTATTGGCTATCCACAGCTAGCAGGCCTGGTACCCAGACTGCAGATCACTTGATAACACAAGTACCCCTCGTATAAAGCTGCTCTGCAATCAAATTTAACTGCTAAGGTTTGTGGGTTTTTTAAACCACTGAACTACAGTTCACCTACTTTTTGCCCAGTAAACAAACTTACCTTTCTCAGAATTTCAGCTCACTAAATTAGCCCTCAAGCTGTTCAAGGGACAAAAACCCTGAAGAAACCACATAAGTTGCTCTTTCCAGCTCAGTGCAAGGCTACCAAAAGCTCAGAGGATTTATAGATTTTCTTGAGACCGCTCCTCTCTCTTCTCTGAGCACGCTGCTATGCTCACACCAAGCCAGACAAGAGCCAATATATAAAACTCTCTTCTTTCCTCCAAAGACCCCCAACCCCGTGCATGAACAAGGTGTTTTGGCAGTGTGTGCTTGAAACATGGTCCTGGAAAACACAGGCTTTGTTACTACAGCTGAGAACTTTTTTTTCCTGTTCAGCACAGTTCTGAACTCATAGAATTGACACAGCAAGTCCCAGCAGGCTACAGAGATTTGCATTTCGTTAGCCATCCTGTGATGTAACTACTTGAAAATTAGCAGTTGAGAAAGACAGGTGGGAACACTGAAAAATACTAACTGGTAAACATTCCAAAGCCAAGCAATAAATCATTGAGAACGCTTTCTAGCTAAGTTTCTCTGTCTGAAAGACACTCAAGGTAGAGGAGGGTAGTTGGATAACTAATACATTTGCTCACACACTCTGTAACTCCATGGGCCACACAAACGCAAGCTACAGGCAACCTAAGCCTAAGATTCAGTTGCCTTGAGAGCAACTGACCACCCATAAACACATCTTTTTTTCCCAGCATGCTACCTGCAAATGACTAAACTGTTTTCATGCATTTCCAATTTCAGCTGATTTTCTTCTGATCCTGCTGTAATTGGCTCATTTGCTTTCGGAGAAGTTTTCAGACCTGGCTTGAGCTTCAATGACTTCAAGAATTAAATCATTGCTAGATTTGAAGGAGAGAGCTACTTAACATCATTGAATATGCTCTTCAGCCACCCTGTTGACAGAAGCACATCAGCGTGAGCTATAAACAACTGATACTCATCGAATTCTCTCTGGGTAGGAGAACAACTTCAGCCACAGATTATGTAATATGCAAAGCAGACCTGAGTGAACTACACAGAGAATAATCTTTGTTGTAAATTCTCCTTTTTTCACTAGTTATGAACAGGCTTTGACTTTCCTGAATTCACAGATGATTCAAAAGAATTTGAGCTTTTCAGAAGAAAAAGTAAATTAGCAAACCACTGCCAGTGCACAGTCAGGATCCAGACTCACAGATCACAGCCTCATACTTAAGTTATTTATTCACGAGGGACTGGTCCTGCTCCCTGGGTGGTTTACGTGTATGTTTATAATTCAACAGGAACACTGAAGGGTAGAGTTGTCGTCTAAGGGTCCAGGGACAGCTAATGTCCTGAACAGTAACTGCTTACCCTAGTTAAATTCTACNCTTTGTTGTAAATTCTCCTTTTTTCACTAGTTATGAACAGGCTTTGACTTTCCTGAATTCACAGATGATTCAAAAGAATTTGAGCTTTTCAGAAGAAAAAGTAAATTAGCAAACCACTGCCAGTGCACAGTCAGGATCCAGACTCACAGATCACAGCCTCATACTTAAGTTATTTATTCACGAGGGACTGGTCCTGCTCCCTGGGTGGTTTACGTGTATGTTTATAATTCAACAGGAACACTGAAGGGTAGAGTTGTCGTCTAAGGGTCCAGGGACAGCTAATGTCCTGAACAGTAACTGCTTACCCTAGTTAAATTCTACCTTGAGGTGGGGTGCTACTTACCTCACCTGGACATCAGTTAAGAATTTGCGATAGAGATTCAAGCCTGCTTAGGCTGCTCATAAAACACATTCCACGTCCCCCTTACCCTTAATGTTCACAGCAAACAAGAAACCCACTGGAGCCAAAGCTGGGAGCGAGGCTTGTTAATTGTGTCTTGTAACTTCCCTCTCATCGATTTCTCAATCCTTTATACAATACGGATGAGAATATAAAAAAGTAAAAGCATTTCAGGGATTTGTTGGAAAAATATGTGACAAAATTGATTAAACTTCCTGGCCAAAATGCTGACCAAAAAAAAGCCCCATGCTGACCAAAATAATAGAAGAATAGTGAATAGTCTGTTTCACTGCTCCTCTCCTGCACCACCTAATGCTTCTGAGACAACTCCAATCACCCCCCCATTTCTCAAAGCTTTTATAGTGAATGAAAGATTAACACCAGCTCCCAGGAATCCAGCCCCCTGCCCACCTCAAGAGGGAGAATGAGAGAAGTTAAACACCTCTGCTCCTTCAACCTCAACATAAACACCAAAGTTTGGCTCATTTCTCCCCCACAGGTTTGATTTGACAGGCAGACCGCAGACCAAATCATCCTGCAGGACTTGTACTCCTCTACTTGGCACCGTACATCTTTAAATATTCAAGAGAAATCCCAACGTGATGTTATTTTTCACCTGCATGGTCTGTGATGCCTCTTTGGTTGCCTAATCTCAAGTCACCCTCTGCGCATCATCTATTTTAAGTTAGCCACGAGACACTATGTGCAAGAGTATTTCCCTGTGCCCTTTATTGCTTTCTGTAGGAGCATACATAAAGCTTTACAGCATTCTCTGTTGATCAATTTATGATATTTTTATATTTGTGGGTAAAGACAAACCAGCTGTCTTATTTTCAAGCCCACACTCTCCATGTGACAGCCTTCTTTCAGTGATTTTGCCTTCAGTTCCACTGCAATGACGTGAGGTATATTTTTCCACAGGTAGGTGTAATTCATTCCTGAGTATTCACTGATCATCCAGTCAAAACATAGATTTGAAAGTGAAACTGTCTGAGAAGAAAGGTTAAGACGGAGAAGAAGGGGGGGGGGGTTAGGAGAAAGAAAAGAAAAGAAGAGGCTCGATGACTGTCCCCACAGGGCATTCCATTCGCTAGGGTCTATTTTCCAAATTACCATAAGGCTTTCAACCAAAGGTCACTAAACACTCTCTGTAATGGTGAATTCTCAGCTTGCCAGTGGAAGTGGAAACCGTAAGACAGAAGCTACAAATGCAAAAGTGAAATAATCTTATACAAAAAGCAGGCTGATAATCCAAAAGAGCATCGGGGGCACGTAATATAAAACCTGATCTTGTGCACGAACTTCGACTGCCCGTTTAAAATGCAAAACTCTCACTCCGTCGAGGCTTAGAGTTTTGTCTGGAAAAGCCATTCATATTCCTTGATGCGAACTGGAGCCTGAGAAGTCATTAAAGGCAGCAGCAACAATTCTGTTAGGCTTTGTCAAATCCAGCACAGGCTCTGTGAAATGGTTCTCTTCGAGTGAACAGAGGTAAATAACATTAATTGCTTTGTTAGACTGCATGCCAGAAATAAAGCCTTTTATACTTCTCCAGACTAAAAGTCAAAACCATGGCAGGAAGACTCAATTTCTGCAAACAGACTGTAATGAAATAACGCTGGTGGTTCTGCTAGCCAGGAGCTTACTCGGGCCTTTGAAATGGTAATGTCCTTCACTGTACAGCAGAAACCTAGTAAATGAAGAATCTTGTTGCGCAGAAATTGATATTCTTTGAACAGATACATCCATTCTCCCTAACAGCTCTATTTTCAAATTTGTTCCGCTGTGTCCCTTCAGCCTCCCCTGCTCCTATTTTAAAGGCTACCCACAAGGTAGCCTCTGTTTGCTAATCCTATTTGGACTCGACAAGATTCACAGGGAAGCTTTACCTCTGCCCAACACACACATCTGTTTTCAAAAACTTGCTCTAATGTTGCATTCTTGTGTCATTTGTGCACCTACGGTAATAAGATCATCTCTTCTCTTGTCCCTGCCGTGCTCTGCCTCTTCCAGACAGCTCTTTCAGTTATAATAACAGGTGTTTCTGAGGTCAGGGCACGGTTAAATCTCGTAGAATACATTGTTCTCCCATCACCAATTCATTTCTGAAAGAAACTAGGCCAGCATTAGGCAGTAATGATTTTTTTTGGCATTAAATTGGGCAGCATCGTAGACGATGACATTTATAACCTTTTACCGACGCACCCCATGACACGTCACGCTGCTTAACGCAAAAGACAATCTTTACACTCTGACACACAACTTGGCTCTTAAAAATAACGATAATATCTCATGCAACTCTGAATGCCTGTGCCTTCTTTTTTTCTAGAAAGATTTGGAATTCAGTCCCAGAGCCAGATTTTGCTCCTAAACGTCTGAGAAATTCATGGGTTTTCAGGGTTTCATTCTCACTGGGCCAGGGGTGATTGGGATAATTGTGTATTAGGATCAAAAAACTAAGTGAGTGGGGTAGTTTATTTGATGTTTCAGTACTATTCAATACCAGGAATAAAAGGAAAGGCCACACAGCCCACGAATGTGTTGTTGTGGTTTGTAATCCCCCCTCTTCCATTTGTTTTTTTTCTGAGGAATTTATGGTAAGGAGGTCAAAGCACACTGCAGAGAACATCTGCGTGCACTGGTTTTGAGGCTAAGCTGGAATGCAGACTGCGCTGCATTTTCACAACATGAACTTCTGCTACGTCTAAACCAAAAGGAGACGTTCCAAGTCTTTGTAAAGACTTTGCACTTTGTAAACACAAAGCTACCTGCAGAAGCTCCCCAAACGCCGTCCGAGCAGCCCATGCTGGATAGTTCTGCCACACGATGCAGACGGGAAACATCACACGGAGCTCAGCATCGTTGGCAGGAGAAAAACCCAGAAACGTCAAACTCAACCGCAAGAGAAAATGCTCTTTCCTCTGATCTCCGCTTGAATGAAAGATGTGGAGGCTACATTGCAGATGAAGGAGCTAACTGCACTCCGAAAAGATTTCATGAATTATCTACCAGTCAGCTCCTGATAGTGACAATAATCAAAGAGACATTTTAGAGAGAGGAATCTAGGCCCATATTGCCCTCACACCTATGAAAGTGTTTACTCTCAGAGAAGGACGAGCACTTGGATACAAAGCGTTAGTGTAAGATCTCATATTCGATTCACCCAAATGCAGATAACCATACGAAGAATAAGATCAAACCATGCTGGGCTGGTTTCTTTTCACCAACTTCCACTGGAAAATCTACCACTTCGCAACTTTCTGCTCAAAGCAGAAACATAAAACTCATGAATAGTGTGTTAGCAGACTACAGCGAGCAGAAGTCTCCAACTCTTAGGCAGGTACAAAGTCTTCAACAGCGTGAGAAGAGACAGCTGGCAGAAGCCAGTATTGGTAACACCGAATCTCAGAAGCGTTCCAGCTCGGGTCCTGACCAACAGCCTAGCGCGCTGACTCCCTTTCAGTATCCAGAATGTTCCCTTCTGTTATTTCTGCCTGTTCCCAATCTTGTGAAGTGATTAGAGTAGATGATTACGCTTACATAATAGTAGCAAATTAATTTGCAGCAGAGCACAACAGCAGAGGAAATTGTTTCCAGTTCTGAAATCTCCCCCTCCCCAGTTTATTTCAGTGACATCAGGGGATTAAAGCAAAATGGGTCAGTAGAACACTGCTGGGAAAACAACCAAAACATCAGCCCTGACCTTGTAAACGAGAGCGAGAGAGGCTGCAAACAAAGCGAGCCGTTTATAGCATGTTCTGTAAAAGAGCCATCGAAGTCAAGCGGCTTCCTAAACACCAATCGCCATCTGAAAGATGAACAGACGACGGCGGGTAAAGCCCCATTGCACACAGCCTTCCAGGGGAAACGGGCATTTTGGGAATATCTTCAAAAAAAAGTGGAGCATACACTTATTTAGAGTTTTTCTTTCTGTTAGAGGATGCCCTAATGCCAACAGCAATAAAATTAGTAAGTTCCCCCTAATTCAAACCAAGGAGGGGGTATTGAATGAACCCACAGCTACGCATGGTCCAAGAGGTCTGGCACTGGACATCTTCATTCTCTGACACTCAGTAGCTCCGGATGGCTCCTTTCTCACTTGCTCTACAATTTCCTNAATGGGTCAGTAGAACACTGCTGGGAAAACAACCAAAACATCAGCCCTGACCTTGTAAACGAGAGCGAGAGAGGCTGCAAACAAAGCGAGCCGTTTATAGCATGTTCTGTAAAAGAGCCATCGAAGTCAAGCGGCTTCCTAAACACCAATCGCCATCTGAAAGATGAACAGACGACGGCGGGTAAAGCCCCATTGCACACAGCCTTCCAGGGGAAACGGGCATTTTGGGAATATCTTCCCAAAAAATGGAGCACAGACTTATTTAGAGTTTTCCTTTCTCTTAGAGGATGCCCTAACGCCAACAGCAATAAAATTAGTAAGTTCCCCCTAATTCAAACCAAGGAGGGGGTATTGAATGAACCCACAGCTACGCATGGTCCAAGAGGTCTGGCACTGGACATCTTCATTCTCTGACACTCAGTAGCTCCGGATGGCTCCTTTCTCACTTGCTCTACAATTTCCTACTGCTGGGATGCTGAGGTGGGGATCACATTAT
>WAAB01014858.1:61142-109528 GCA_013389865.1 Piaya cayana | reverse complement strand
GTTATTCTATGATTCTGTGGTATTTGTTTCTAAGTAATAATATCTCTTAGGATCACTTACATGTAGAGGAGGATAAATTTTAGCACACCTGGTATTTTACCAAGTAAGGAGATGAGAATTACCATGTTTACTTTGTACTCTGATTCAAGTCAGATCACAGCAATAGCAGGAGATAGGAGGCATTGAGCACTGGATGTAATGGCGGAACAGCACCAGCAGGGAACTGTAAACAGTGCTATAACTTCACTCCCCGAGAATGATTTGTCCGTGTTGTTACACTTTCCACACTCCTCTTGAAAGCTAAGGGAATTTTATGAGAGGGTAGTGAGAAGTCAAAGTCAGTCTGTTTCCAAATTCAAGAGTGTTTTTCACTAGGGATCAACAATAAGCGATGCAACTCTTTTGCCTGTATGTTAATACAAGGCACCAGGGAAATGTCTGCATATTTTTGTGTGTACTATGAGTTAATTATTACCACAAGACTTTTCTTTAAAGTCATACTGAAAATATTTTCCCTAAGAAAACAGTAAATGATTGGAAAAGCAAATAAATCAGTGTTTAAGGGCTTGTTATCTTACCATCCTTACCACAGCTGGCTCTTGCAAGCTCTAATGATGGATGAGCACATTAGAACTGCACGTATTTAAGGCACTACAGGCTTCTCAGTGCCAGGAGCTTAAAGTACACTGTCAAGTTATAAATCACAGGCCAAGTTGCGCCTTGACATCATTGTACTCCAAGCAACTCAAATGGCAGGATTATGTCCTAGCATGTTTCTAATGAAATATTAGGTTTGTTTTTAATTTATGTTTTTACCATGTTTGTTTGGTTTGCATTTTGCTCAACTTTGGTGGGGAAGCTGGGATGCACATTTCCAACAAATTGCACTTCTGTTCGTAGGTACTAACTGCGTTTTACTTACAGTTATTACAGGGAAATGTTAATTTAAAATATTCTAGGAGAAATAATGCCTATTGTGTTTGGCTTATTGGGGTTTTAATTTTTTTTTCATTCATAGAACTTCAAATCTGCGAAGTCTTTCCGTCTCCCCTGTATGTTCCACCCATCTGTCCTCTCTGATCGTGCTCCATGGAGCTGTTTGTTAATACTTGCCTGCAGCTCTGTCTGCCTGCATGTGTTGCAGAACACAACAGTCACCTGTGAACTGGTACTTAGATTCTGTCTCTATTCAAATTAAGATTAATTTATTCTTTTGTTAGGTGCAAAGTTTCCCATTAAATGGACTGCGCCAGAAGCAGCATTGTATGGAAGGTTCACAATAAAGTCAGATGTGTGGTCTTTTGGGATCCTATTGACAGAGCTGGTAACAAAAGGGAGAGTGCCATACCCAGGTAAGAAAACAGTCTGAACCCTGCTTCACCTGGGGAAAGGAATGGGAATGATCCAAGCCACATGCTTAAATTGGAATGTTTGTTTATTTTCACTGGTCTCAGAGGAGACCAGTTGTCATGTATAGGTCTGTGTAGGCTCAAAAATGGTCCTGACTTTGAAAGCTGCTGTGTGATGGTCATGATAAAAATGACAAGAGGACAGAAAGTTCAACATAACAATTTCTAATTTTTTTTAATTATACTCAATCCAATTAATATACTTTACATCCAAATGATGAAAGTAATGTAAAATTACCATACTGTGGAGCAAATAGCTCTCTGTAGTATTGTGTTCGCTTTAAAATGCCAACAGTTATACTTCCAGAGTGGGATTGCTCCATTTATTCTGTCGGTCTGGTTCTCTGCAAAGTTTGATAACTGTCTGAATGTCTTATTACCAAATCTCTTTTTTATAAACTCTTGGATTTCAGTCCTTGCTTTTGAGACGGATGTAAAGGAAAGAAACTAATTCTATAACGTGCAGGCCAGAGCTCATGGCAGGGTCACAGCGGGGCCAGATTCTCCGCATGGGGGAACCGGAGGCCCCACGGCTCTTTGTTGAAACCTTGCCAAGTAGCCAATGGATTAAGATTTGTAGGAGAGGTGATTGGATCTGGCTATGCAGAAAGAGCTTTTCATTCTCTTTGTCCCCCTAAAGATTGTAGGCATTTAGGTAGAGAGTGTAGGTGTGAGGAGAAAACAGTGCATTACGTGGAAAATAATTTTATCCTTTCATTTTCTTATCAGTGCAGATACTAATAACAGGGCATCCAACTGCATCTTTATTATTTCTATTTAAAAAAAAAAATCTCTGAATGCTCACCAGTATGGCTGTGTGAACTGCAGCTGATTTAATGGAAAGTGCCCTAAAGCAGTTTCAGTTCTCCAATCTGTGCCATAAACAACCAGTTAGATCCATACATAATACTAGTGGAGAAGCAACAAGGTGGAATTCTGTTTATGTTGTGGTATCACATGGCAATTCAGAAGGCTGAACCCAGCAAAACTAAACTCACAGTTTTACCAGGAATTTCAACTTTGCTAGTTCCTAGCAGCAGTAGCTGATATTTGGGAAGAGAACATGGGGACTGGAAGTCTTCTCATGATCAGCAGTGAATTTTGGCATGCTTAACAGGGAACAGTTTAGCAAAACTATGACTGTGACCACAGAATGAGGTAGCAGAAAGTGAGGTGATGTGATTCTGTGGAATGGATGAGTCTCTCCACCCAGTACTTCCCCATGTGGTTAAAGAAGAGCGTGTGTTGCCACCACACACATTAACTCACAAGTTTGTAACTGAACACAGAGTTGGCCGTGGTAGCAGAGGATGTCTGCACTTCACGTGTTCCTTTTCCTCCCTGAAGGAGAAAGAGGCCACTGGATGTGCATTTAAGTGTTTACAATATATAACTTCTTGTAGGACACATGAAATCCCAGGCAGAGTCTGTATCCTGAAAATGTGAACAGTTTTATGTTGTGGCAGCACATCAAAGACAACTAACAGTGTCTCTCCTCTTTCAGCGCCATCCTCGCCCTTCGCCCCTTGCTACAAATAGCCCTTATACACTGCACGTCCTTCTAACTCACTCTCCCCCACCCACACGTAGAAGATATCAAGTAGCTGTAAGCAACTTTTTGTGTGTTACGTATCACAGAGTCAACAATCTTCTAGATGGTCAAATACCACCTCAGTCACCAACTGCCCAAGCTCGACACTAAGGCCCTTCCTTCCCACTGGGTCTCCCACCCTGCTTAGCCAGGAGGCCTTGACCATTATCTTGATCACCTTCACTCCCCTCTTTGTAAGTTTTACCAAAGGGCAGCCTCTATTTTAAATCTGAATTTCCAAAGCCTGTAAAGATTTCAGTTCAGTCTCATTCCTCAGACCCTAAGTGGGAAAGCTTTTATAAGCCAAGGCAACAATGTAGGGGAACTGAGGTCTTCTCCAAGGGGTCTGTCTTTGCACGTAAGTTGAAAAGAGGGCTTGGACTTCCCAATATGACAAAGACCTCCTGAGCTCCTCAGAAAAGACTATTTTCTCCTGATACAGTAAGGATCACCCACTTCATGCTGGGGAGAGGAAGAACCTCCTGGGAGGATAAAGCTTCGTGAATTCAGGTCTCTGAGGCAGGGAATAGGGTTCAGATGCACCTACAGGGCTTTTTCAGCCATCATGACATGGCTTGCCAAGGAGGAAAAGATCAGAGTTCAGCCACTCTGAGAAGCAAGACTTAGCTCGCCTCACCCAAGTAGACAACCTATAAGTGAGAGAATGGAGTTCGTAGGCACTGCCAGCCACTTGGGCACCCAAGGACTGTGAATTTGCAAGCTCTGAAAATGGTCAGCCTTGAAACAGATGGTCATGGATCTGTCACTCTATATTAATAGCCAGTTTCTGAAAAAGTCGTGGGCATGTTGTCCTGATGTTTCTGCTCACAGCTTGTAGCAGGCCAGGGGAAGCAGGGAGAGGCCCTCAGACAAAGGGATTGCTTTCTTGCTTAACAAGATCTTAGTGCCTGAAGAGGTTATTTACAGCATAAACCCCAGTCCTGTGGTGGTAACCATGCCCACAGGGCACAGTACCTCACTGCTTGGAGAATCAGGCATTGTTTTAAGCTTGTATAGAAGGAGGAAAGAGCACAGAGTAGGACAGAAGAGGGGAGGCAGTATATAGGAAGAAACAGAATGTGCAGAGTAGGACTTGGCATTCATTGTCCCCCAGATTTCAACCAGTTCCTGTCCCAATGCCCTTTTTGGAAGAGAGGCTGAAACACTGACAGGACATGTGAGCGGTAAAGATTTTTCTGACAAAGATGATGATCAGACAAGTGTTCATAATCAAGCCTTGCCCCAGACCCAACAACTCCCACAAACAAGACTATTTCCCAGGTGTCCTCATCTTCATCGTTCAACCAAATCTGTTTCTCTGTCAATGGATGTAATGGACCTCTATGATAACTAATTCATTAGTGCTTTTCCAAGCTTTCCCTAATGCTTTACCATTTTTTTCACAACATAGCGGATCAAAATAAGAAACTTTCACAGTCTTTCTGAGCATTGAGGTTTTGTTTCCACTATTACAGTGGGGAAATAAAAACTAGATATGGGCAGAAGAGGAGCCAAGTTTAAAAAATAGCCTGCTCAGCTGACCTTTTTCAGTGTCTGTTTCTTTTCGCTTTCACAAATTCCCCTTGGATCTTAGGTTTGGGGTTTTTTAATAGAGTTCAAGAATAAGAGGCTGCATTTCTCTAGCAGTAGTCAGAGAATTTTGGGGTTTTCAATATATTGCCTTTTGGATAGTCAAAAATCTCAGCTGCACTAAACAAGCACCTCTGAACTTGCCTCTTCTGCTTTCTGCTGCACTTGTCAAATCAAGAGTATTTACATTTTATGATCTACATTGCTGCCTTTGGCCAGGCAGGTCTTTGAGTTTGAACTCTAAGCAGCATTGCAGCCCCTGGGGAGCTGTGGTCAGCCTCCTCATCCCAAGAGGACACTGGGCCACAAGTGCCAGAGAGTGCATGGTGCCTGCCCAAGGCTGGGGCCGAGTACGCATCAGTGACCTGGCATATGTGTGTGTGCTGTCATCATGGATGGTAGATAAGGAGTTGAGAGAGATGTGTACTCAACACGTAGCACAGATAGGCTCAAATAGGATTCTTTGTAAGCAGGAAAGCTACATTCAGAAATGCTATAGCTCAAAGTTGCAAATGATAACTTATTTTAAAAAATAAAACCAGAACAAGCAAAAGACCCCAACAAATATTGATAGCCTAGCTTGGTGGGTGTTTTGAGGATGAGGAGTTGTTGGGGGTTTTCAGACCTTGATTTCTAAATGAAGTAGCATGACTTCCAGATTTTTTAAACTTTTTACTATTTTTGCACAGAAACCAGGTTCATATTGTACTTTGAAGCATTATGCTTCAAAGGTTGTCCTCCTTCAGGATCAGCTTTCCTGTTCCCTTCAGTGCACTATCATGCTTGTGTTTGGAATAATCTTCCTGATTAAGTCAGATATTCCATTCCTGCACACTCACCTCTGGCTTTTCCTTTAGGCCGTCCTTGGAAGTTAGGAATTCTGCTTCTAGATAAACTGAGTAAGACCCAAAAATCAACCTGTCTCCTTTGTACGTCTTTCGAGACCATGGTCTGAGTGCCAATGTGATCCAGCCCCTCTTAGAGGACTACGGTTTTGTCTTCTCAACTGTATTAGAGAAGGGTAAACATGTCCATGTCTGAGGAACCATTAAAATCCTTGGACTTCACATTGCCCAGAGTAATCTATATAGCTTATTAGCTTTGGATGTTGGGGTGCTGCAAAGCTACAGCAATGTTCCTCTCTTCTGGAAGAGCAGCTTTGCCCTCATCCATGCTATTTGCACATCTGCTCTGCTCCATCTAATCAAGCTCCTCAGGGCACTCCAGAGCACTTTGCAGTGTTTTCCTTAGCCACAACTGGAAACTACATCCTCTTTTATATCACACTAACTCTTAGTACTGCAGCTTTTCTAAGAAAATTCAAGCAGCATTGGGTTTCTGTCCCCAGTCCACTTGGGCAGTTAATTTTTACTGTATTGAGCCATATCCTGTGGTGTCTTAAGACTATTGTTGGTTTCTCTAATAAAGCTGGATAGTGGGAGGTTATTTTGGTTTTGCTCTTCTCAGGGAATAAAAAGTTAGTTGAAAAAACATCTTTTGGAAATGGGATGTTTCCTTCTTAGTTCAAATGATAGTTCCAGAAGCATCATGAGCACAAACTGATTTTCAGGCAAGTGAAATAGCTGCAGTCTACAGAAGAATATTGCTGAGTCGTTTATTTCACAGATTTAAGGATTTTAGGATAAACTCTTAAGGGGTCTAGAAGTGTACTGCACACAGAATTTCGGTTATTATTTACTATAAGAGTTTAAACTCTCAGGGATTCATTAGGATAGAGGAGTTGTGATTGCTCAAATATTCTCTCTGTGGTGTTAGAAATGCAGATACAGCAGGCTCCTGCTAAGAAAAGAGAAACACTAAGACTTGTTGGATAGGATAAGATAAAGCAAATCTAGATAATAGATTTGTAAACATAAATAGATCTATTAGGAGATAAAAAGTACATCTGAAATGCTGTTATTTTTATAAGTCTGACAAACAATCCAGTAGATTTTGAAAATAAAAATTATTTGAAACTCCTCTTTTAAATTAGCAACACACATCAAAACCAATAGAATTTCTCTGGCAAATCCTAGGTGCTGCAGACCTTACTTGATGTATGAATTCCAGTAGGGAACATGAGGATTACTTAATTCAGTTTCACATCTGAGTTTTAGTGGGAGGGGAAAGGAGAAAGGGAAAGGGCATTTTCCTGGACAATGCTGTGATGAGAAAACCTGGCTTGACTAACTTTCCAGGGACAAAACAATGACTAGGATCTCAGACAGCATGTCTCTTATGCTCTTTTTTTCTGTTTTTTGGTTTTGGCTTTGGGGTTTTTTTTTAAAAAAAAAGGGGTGTGAAGAGCTGTTTGTGTTTTTCCTCCCCCTCTCCTCTCTCTCTCCTCAGGGTTTTTCTTCCAGCATACAGTTTTGTTATCAAGTTTCAGGGCATGCTTTGTGGCTGAGTAATGCACTAGATAAAAATACCAAACATTCGATATCTTAGAATAACAAATCAGTTGGGAAGGAGCTTTTCTGCTGCCATTGTTTCCATCCATGTTATACTTAAAGGAATACTACCAAAATAAAAATAAATAATGCAGTTTGTTTGTGGGTCGGGTATCTACAATAGATGAATTACTGATAACACTTATTTTCAAAGCCTGTAATATATAAGGGAAGCAAAGCACAGCAGAAGTTCTTGCCCAAAAACATGAGGTGATTCAGCTGATTCAAAGACAAGGATATGAATAAAGGGTGCAGATTTTCATTCAAAATACAAATTAAAAAAAGCAAATATTGAGAACACAACATAAGCAAAATGCCCATATTTTTTTTCTTGTAGCATCTTGAAACCAGTAAGACCAGAAGGTTTGGGTTGATGCTGCCTTTGGGTTGGTGATGACTAACAGGCCACTAGCGTTGTTTTGTAATTTTATAAAAGAGTAGAATATCTTTGAAAATGTTCTTTTTGAATAATGAGGAACACAGTAACATTTGTTCAGTGTGTGGCAAGCCTTTCTTGTTTGTTGTGAGCCTGTGTGACCCAACAACCTCAATTTGGAGTCAATAACAGGAGAACCTTAACTCTATTTCTCTGCTTTCTTCATTCTGTGGAGTCATAACTGTGAACCACTTTATGTGCCATACAAAGTATTTGCTCTTTCTCATAAACATCGAACACCAAAAATACAGTGGGTGGACACAGGTGATAAATCAAACACAAGAAAACAGTGCTAAGGTGTTGGTCTGCAGGTTAGAAAGTACTGTAAATCAGTAATCTAACCTTTCTTTTTGCAATTATCATGCTTGTATTTCATGTAATAGGCTACTGGTTTTGGAGAGGGATCATGCCATATCCTGTCCATTCAGAGTAAGCCAAGAGGGTAACCATGGAAGCAGCATTTTACTCATCACTGGATCCTAAAAACTGCTGAGAAGGAAAATAATCCAGGTTACCTTGCAGTAGATGGGGAGCTGAAGCAGGATGCTGGGGTGGTTTCATTTTGCTTATCTGAACCAAAATAATTTTGTATGATCAAGAAAACTTTATGTGTTGTCGATAAAGTCATAGTCAGGTTAACATTCCATTTAACAGTGTGGGTTTGTCTGCCCTTTACAGGCATGAATAACCGTGAAGTCTTGGAGCAAGTTGAACGTGGTTATCGGATGCCGTGTCCTCAGGACTGTCCCATCTCCTTGCACGAGCTTATGATCCACTGCTGGAAAAAAGACCCAGAGGAGCGTCCAACTTTTGAATATTTGCAGGGTTTCCTTGAAGACTACTTCACTGCAACAGAACCCCAGTACCAGCCCGGTGACAACCTGTAAATCCCTGGCCTCCAGACACTGTCATGAATTACCAGGTGTCTCTCAGCCCTGCCCCACCTGCCCTTCAGCTTCCAACTCTGTGATTGTCTTCTCCAGAGTGCAGCATCTTCCAGCAACGCCGTGCGCAAGAGAAGCTGAAGCTGGGAACTTATGCAGCTCTTGCCTATGACCACTTGTCCTAATAATCTGAATGTCCTGGATGAAAAGGAGAAAAACACTTGTTTTTTCTTAATCAAAGACTCCAAAACTGCATTGTATTGATGTTATGTAAACTGCAAAACCTCTGTTCATTGTAAATAGTAACTCAGTGCCAATAACTGATCCTAGTGCTTTCCTTTTTTTAAAATGCAAAACCTATGTGATTTTAACTAGTCTTCTCCTGATTCAACTAAAAGTATTATTTTCCAGAAGTGGCCTCTTTGTCTAAAACATTTTTTTTCATGTTTTAACAAAAAAAAAAAAATCAGGACAGGTGTTTGGTTTTTTTCTTTTTTTTATATAAAATATATATAATATATATACATACCTGTACATACAGTATATGGGTGCTATTGCAGAGGAAACTCATTTGGAAATGAATGAATCCTGCTGTAGCAGTACCCAGAAAGCGATAATTTTACTGCAGACATGAAAACACTGGTGGGATTCTGAAAGCCAGTGATCTAATTTTTGGCTTTTGCCAAGCATGAATTTTTTAAATTGGATTGCACTTTTTGTTTATGATTATGTACCTGTAGATGGTTGTAACTTTGCTCTTTCAGGAACCATGTGCTGTATTTACAGTAATGTTTCCAATGTTTGACAAGTGTGTGATGATTTGTTCTTGAAATTAAAATGAACATATTTAAAACTAGAAAACTACACCATCACCGTTTGAACTGGAAAATTGAAACTGCGAGGACTTCTTGTATCAAAACATGTATACTGAAATGCTTTGGAAGGATTATTAAACTGTAACCACATTTGGATGGTCTTAAAATCATAGCATTTTAGCCATGTCCACCTGCTAAACTGTTGGTCATGCAACTAGGATTTTTCTGTTTTATGTGTAACATTTTTCTGTTGTAAAGTAAGTGTGTTAAATGTCCTGTACTGCTAATGAAATTACTTTCTCTGTGTCTGCAAGTTCTCCAGTGGAATTACTATGCACTTCTTTACATTTCATGGGGGATGCACAGAACAAAGTATTACATTTTCAGTTGTCTGTACCAGCCTTGAATTAATTACGTTTAACCAAAAAAAAAAAAAATTCCTTTCTATTGAGTTTTTAATACTGAGTTGCAAATTTTAAAGTCTTAATTACATTTTGTTATGGTTTTTTTGCAAGTTTACATTTTAAAACTGTTTAACTTTCATAATTTAGTAATTAAAAAAAAAGAGCATTTTACATTTTGATAGTTGTTTTTTTGTTTAAACTGTGGAGATGAGATAAAAACTTTTCAAAAAGGGGTGTCATGCCATTTGGGGCATTATATTTCATAGGAGTATGCAGACCAGTCACCTATGGGACATCATTTTCCAAATTATGAAGTCAATATGTTTTTAAACAGCTGGAGTTCAACTGTATGGAAGATGGTTGAATGTGTAGCTATTCTCTCATTTCTCTGTTCTATGAGCAGTTTATTCTTTGATAGTTCTGTTGCATTTAACGTGAATACTTCTATGAGTGTTGCAGGAAAAGGTTTCCTATGCCTTGTATTGCTGTTATTGCTTCAAAATGTTGCAACAAAGTAAGACTTCCTGACAGCTGAAGCTTTTTTTTAAATTATTTAATACTTAGCTTGTGAATTCATATTCTGAATATTCAAACGTTTTCTAAAGAAAACCTTTTTCCATTCCTGAAAACTAAACCAATAATGAATTGAGATTCAGAGAACAAATTATCATCATTGTATTAATCTTTTCTATACAAAACATTGACTGAAAATGCTCTCGCAAAGGAAGGTTCCACACTTAGCCTTTCTTGAAGTGTGAATTTATATGGCAATGTTGCTTGTTACCAGATTTCCATGCTAAATTCGTTAACATTTTACATGTAGAGTCTATAAGTAACGTTATGTACTGATATATTCAATGTTGCTGTACCTGTAGCTGTGGAGCACTGAAGAGGCCATCATTCTTGTTGGACTTTTCTTTTCCTCTTAGTACTTACCAAGTGAGTCGTGGTCCTCTTTCTCCCACAGCTACCCCCCTGCCTTAAAACGTCATCCACTGAACTGAGGACTCCATAGTAACTCAGCGGCTGGCAAAGCCAAAATGTCACATACTAAGCCCAGTGCTCGGTGGCAAAGCGGGGCCATCCTGCCACGTTCCTTAGCAGCCTTTGCTATTCCTCAGACTTAAGTACAATTCCCATCTGTCACGCAGGATGAGCCTAAAACATTAGTTTTGCCTATATTTCTCATTAGACGTAAGACTCAGATGGGGCGTTGTTGGGGTTTTATGGCCTTTATTTCTGATTCTTGGGTTTGTTGTTTCTTGTACCACATTCAGTCTACGAGTATCATGTTGGTCTCTGCCACATCTTTGCCTGCACCTGGCTTGTGTGCAGACCAGTACCACTGTTGAGTGGCAAATCCAGACCATTCCTCATCGGTAGTTCTTCTGCTTCTTTTTCTTAATGTTGGGAGTTTTGTTGTTTGGGTTTTTTAATCTCTCAAATAAAAACATTAGCAAAAATTTAAACAGGATTGTTAGCATTTTTGCAATAACTTAATAAAAGCCTTTTCTTAAGCACTGTGTATACACCACAAATACCTGTGTGGCGACTGTGAAAGTTAAATTATCAGATTAAAAATCTGTTCCCTCCAATTATTTTTTTTATAATGTAAGGCTAAATAAATCCTATCTAGGTTAAAACAACTGGACTAATGCTTCCCCCACCAGCCTGTCTGACTCCCAAACAACCCATGAAGTAGCAGCTAAGTTCAAGAAAAGGTGATCTACCAGCAGCTACAAGCACTACAGCTTGGGGTGGTCCAAGCATCTTCAGGCCAACCTTAATACAAAGCCAGTCCCAGGAAAAATGACGGGTGGAAATACAACACTGCCGTGAAAGGGGCATTAGTACGATTAATGCCTGTTAATATATGTCAACAGAAGGAAATTACTTGAAACTTATTTGATCTTTAAAAAGGTCCAAAGTTTGTCAAAGGCACTAGCAGGATATTCTTTTGCTGCTGCAAACACTGTTCAACTTAGTTTTGTGTGACTCCAATTTTGATTTAATTACCGCTGTAGGAAAGCAAAGCAAATATAAAATAGAAAAGTTATTAACGGCTCAAATTACAAGAATAATCATGAAAAGAAAATCTGCTTTCAGTGGGAGTGCCTCTCCTGCAGCCACTAGACTGGAAAGGACTACCTGCAGACCTAGAAGGCAGATTGCTAAATGTATTTGACCTTGCCACACAACTTCAAGGTGAGTGGGAAGTTGTTCAAATTTATTTTAATATCCACCATCCCTTCCTCAAATGCTGCAATAAAAATTGCGGCACACTAATGAATGCTGCCACGTGGTACTTGAGGGGTTTAAGGACCTCGCATGAGGCTGAGCTGAAGCAGGCAAGAGCTATTAGGAGATATACAGTAGCTCCTCTCCTAATGTGTAGACAATATCCATTCATCAAAGAAGGCTTTTCCTGTCTAATGGGAAATTATCACCAGCAGCGCAGACAAAAGGATATTTATTTTCTCCAATCATGTCAGTTTGAGAGCCTGTCTGTCTTTCAAGAATAATTGAAGTCTGTTTGTAGCTCAGAAATCTCGTGTTCTGCAGTCTTGGTAAGCAGTGATTATAATTTCCTGTGATTCATACACAGGGAAGTTTTAGCAGTGAAGAGGCTCCTGTCAATTGTGCCAGCATTCTCTGCCATCTCAACTGAAGAAGGGGGCACTTCAGTTTTGGATTTTCCTGCACAGAACAAACCAGAAGCTGTGTCCTTTCAGCAAAAAAAAAGGGAAAGGGGTTCTCGTCAGGATGCTGCTGGCGTAGGTTATCAGTCATTCCTTCCCAGTACTTCTGAATTTGTCAGGAGAA
Organism: Piaya cayana; assembly: GCA_013389865.1. Classification (NCBI taxonomy): domain Eukaryota; kingdom Metazoa; phylum Chordata; class Aves; order Cuculiformes; family Coccyzidae; genus Piaya; species Piaya cayana. The sequence goes on along the minus strand of WAAB01014858.1, from coordinate 97,126 downwards.
CTTTGGACATCTAAAACCAGTTTACTGGGATTTTGAATGTTAGAGTGGAAATGCTGGCTTCCTTTTCAGCCTATGAGATATTTTCTGTTCACTTTTATTATAGCCAATGTTCTTGTGTGTGTGTCTGTGTGTATATCTACATCACAAAATGCAATTCACACACAAAACCATCCCTGCCTACACAAGCACCAATCCATCTCCTTGTNTTCCATGCTAAATTCGTTAACATTTTACATGTAGAGTCTATAAGTAACGTTATGTACTGATATATTCAATGTTGCTGTACCTGTAGCTGTGGAGCACTGAAGAGGCCATCATTCTTGTTGGACTTTTCTTTTCCTCTTAGTACTTACCAAGTGAGTCGTGGTCCTCTTTCTCCCACAGCTACCCCCCTGCCTTAAAACGTCATCCACTGAACTGAGGACTCCATAGTAACTCAGCGGCTGGCAAAGCCAAAATGTCACATACTAAGCCCAGTGCTCGGTGGCAAAGCGGGGCCATCCTGCCACGTTCCTTAGCAGCCTTTGCTATTCCTCAGACTTAAGTACAATTCCCATCTGTCACGCAGGATGAGCCTAAAACATTAGTTTTGCCTATATTTCTCATTAGACGTAAGACTCAGATGGGGCGTTGTTGGGGTTTTATGGCCTTTATTTCTGATTCTTGGGTTTGTTGTTTCTTGTACCACATTCAGTCTACGAGTATCATGTTGGTCTCTGCCACATCTTTGCCTGCACCTGGCTTGTGTGCAGACCAGTACCACTGTTGAGTGGCAAATCCAGACCATTCCTCATCGGTAGTTCTTCTGCTTCTTTTTCTTAATGTTGGGAGTTTTGTTGTTTGGGTTTTTTAATCTCTCAAATAAAAACATTAGCAAAAATTTAAACAGGATTGTTAGCATTTTTGCAATAACTTAATAAAAGCCTTTTCTTAAGCACTGTGTATACACCACAAATACCTGTGTGGCGACTGTGAAAGTTAAATTATCAGATTAAAAATCTGTTCCCTCCAATTATTTTTTTTATAATGTAAGGCTAAATAAATCCTATCTAGGTTAAAACAACTGGACTAATGCTTCCCCCACCAGCCTGTCTGACTCCCAAACAACCCATGAAGTAGCAGCTAAGTTCAAGAAAAGGTGATCTACCAGCAGCTACAAGCACTACAGCTTGGGGTGGTCCAAGCATCTTCAGGCCAACCTTAATACAAAGCCAGTCCCAGGAAAAATGACGGGTGGAAATACAACACTGCCGTGAAAGGGGCATTAGTACGATTAATGCCTGTTAATATATGTCAACAGAAGGAAATTACTTGAAACTTATTTGATCTTTAAAAAGGTCCAAAGTTTGTCAAAGGCACTAGCAGGATATTCTTTTGCTGCTGCAAACACTGTTCAACTTAGTTTTGTGTGACTCCAATTTTGATTTAATTACCGCTGTAGGAAAGCAAAGCAAATATAAAATAGAAAAGTTATTAACGGCTCAAATTACAAGAATAATCATGAAAAGAAAATCTGCTTTCAGTGGGAGTGCCTCTCCTGCAGCCACTAGACTGGAAAGGACTACCTGCAGACCTAGAAGGCAGATTGCTAAATGTATTTGACCTTGCCACACAACTTCAAGGTGAGTGGGAAGTTGTTCAAATTTATTTTAATATCCACCATCCCTTCCTCAAATGCTGCAATAAAAATTGCGGCACACTAATGAATGCTGCCACGTGGTACTTGAGGGGTTTAAGGACCTCGCATGAGGCTGAGCTGAAGCAGGCAAGAGCTATTAGGAGATATACAGTAGCTCCTCTCCTAATGTGTAGACAATATCCATTCATCAAAGAAGGCTTTTCCTGTCTAATGGGAAATTACCACCAGCAGCGCAGACAAAAGGATATTTATTTTCTCCAATCATGTCAGTTTGAGAGCCTGTCTGTCTTTCAAGAATAATTGAAGTCTGTTTGTAGCTCAGAAATCTCGTGTTCTGCAGTCTTGGTAAGCAGTGATTATAATTTCCTGTGATTCATACACAGGGAAGTTTTAGCAGTGAAGAGGCTCCTGTCAATTGTGCCAGCATTCTCTGCCATCTCAACTGAAGAAGGGGGCACTTCAGTTTTGGATTTTCCTGCATGTGTGTGTGTCTGTGTGTATATCTACATCACAAAATGCAATTCACACACAAAACCATCCCTGCCTACACAAGCACCAATCCATCTCCTTGTATTCCTCCCCTGAAGCTGAATGCTTAACATAATCGTAAGATCAGGATGCGAGTATATTAGAGGACAGAGTGGTGTTAACAACAAAAGAGCTGCTTCTTTTTTTCCCCTCTTTTTAAGATTTTTCTGGCTCCCACTACTTGATCCATTACAATCCCTGTTCACAGGCCAGGCAAGGGGTGGTAGCAGCAAGACACAGCTCAATGATGCTGTGTGCTTCTGGCTACTGCAGAGAGCAACCTGCAGCTGATTTCAAAGCCGAGGAGGGAGAACATTTCTTCTGAGGGCTTGGCTGCAGTTTGGGGCCTGCAGTGTGAGTATGCAGAAGGGCCAAAAGCAAAGAGAGGTCTCCTAGGAAAAGCAGGTCATTAGCTGGTAGGCTGTGTATCATGTTGTGTTAGAGGGAGACCTAAAGGTTTTGCAGCACCAGCTGTGCACGCAGTGCTTGTGTTTCGCCGTGGCCAGACATGTTAGATGATCAGATCAGATCAGATGAGAGCAGGCTGGTGAGCATGAACTGCGGGTTTAGTTACCAAGTGTAAATATCTTCCCTGTTAGGGGTGGGAGTAAATATGTATTCAAGATGGGCAAAAAGATCACAGAACTGTGACTGAAAGGCAAGTTGCATCTGCCTGGCCAGGCCAGAGTTTCACTGCTTGGTTCATTGTTGGGAGTAACTCAGCAGTAGGCCCTGTGAATAGCTAAAAGGGCAAAGAGCAAAGAAATGAGATAATCTCCTTCCTCTGTGTCTGGGCTAGATCTTGCCAAGGGCTCTGGTTTGCTTTTCTGTGCATCAGCATTTGTTGCCAAGATCCTGCACCCAGAGCTTTGTGAAGCTTGCTCAGCTCCTTACTGTCACAGCTACGCACAAAATCCTTGAGCCTGTAATGGATGATTTTCATCTGGAAAAAGAAAAGAGGAAGCAGAGAGGCTTTCTGACCATGTTATAGCTTTGCTTGTCGATGCTGGGGCTCACCCTCCTGCCAGAGGCCTGCCCAAAAGCACTGGCATCCCCTGTGCTGGATTCACTGCCACAGTCCAGGCTCTGGGCTGCCTTCCAGCCCTGCTGTGCTGCTGGATCTCCCTAGCTAGCAGTTGCTGCTTGTACAGGAAGGGTTCCTGGTGTCCTAGCACACCCCTCCTGGCACCGCGCAGTGCCAGGGCCAGCCCTGCCAGCCATCGGCTGCAGCTCAGGCGTGACCGTGTGTAGCTGCGACTGGGTCTTCGGTGACTTGGTGGGGGCTGTGTTGATGTCCCCAAGCCCTGGTGAAGACAGAGAAGCAGATGCTAACTCCTGCTCTCCTGAAAAAACAGCAGCAAAAAGCCAAATCAGGAACCACTTTGCATCTTATAGACAGAGGGCTAGGCATGTTTGATCATACGAGAGCTCAAGTGTTCCCTCAAATTCCCATGCCTCCCAAAAGCAGCGCAGTCGCCAGCCGAGCTTTGTATATGACCTCATATACATCCAGTGTATAAAACACACACCACAAAGTGAACATTTGCATATGTTACATGTCTTTTGTTCTACTTGGGTGGCCTTCTGCTTCCCTTCCCCCCTACCTCTCGCTCCATTACTCGCCCACACAGCTCCTCTCACGTTATTCTAGACGTGTTGTTTCTGAAGGACTACACATCCCAGCGCCGTGGAGAGCGGGGGCTCTGTTAATTGTCAAATGTTGAGTGGGTAATCATTAATGGGTGACTAATTAGAAGCAAGGGGGGGATAAAATAGGTATTATTTAGCTTCTGCTCTTAATTAAGAGGATGCATGATGCTGTGGGGAAAATCTTAACAAATGGCAGGAGGGGTTTTGTCATTATGCAAGGTTTAATTAGAAGCATTGCACAAGGTAACATTCAGGTATTGCTTTCTTTTCTTTCAGGTCTCTCTCCAGGATGTAACTGAAAAATACCAAAGCAGGAGGCTTAAAAATAAATAAGGGGACAATACTTTTGTGGGCATGTGTCTAGTAATCTAAACAGCAAGACATGGAAGAAAGCCCCAGTTTCCCTCGCAGTGCAAAAGCAGCAAGGGGCAAGCTGAATGCAGAGAACCAGAGCGAGAGTATCATGTGCCTTACGCTGAGGCAGATAGGATTAAATGCTCATTGTAATGTCTCTAGGTTAATTCATAGCACTGATGTTAAAAGTGGAGCAACGTGACAGTGCCTTATTTTAACACTTCATCATCTGAAGGCAAAAGCATTTATGCTTTAGTTCTCTAAATATAAAGATGTGGTCAGAATTACAAGAAGCACCACCCAATATTGACATTACCCTCCTAATAAAAAAAGAATTATTATAACTCCCAAAGGACTAGGAATAACTTTTCATTAAAAAAACCCAAAACCAAAACTCCACGTTAGTTGCATTGCCAATGAAAAACTCATCCTGCACTAGAATATTAATTCGTACTTTCTATGATGGGCCCAATACGACACATTACATTCTGCTGGTAAATAATGTGCAGATGACATACTGACTTTAAAGAGTTCAGAGTTTGATCTGGCTTTCAGTGAAGTCATTTTGAAGATTTCAGAAATATAAAACAGGTCTTCAGAATGCAATGAGAATGGCCTCAACTTTGGGGACAGAGGAGTCTCTTGAAATGCTGAAATAAACTTGGATATCTGTTCTACAAGCTTCCTAATCCAAAAATAAGCTCATTGATAGCAGTTTCTACAACTTTGTGGGAGGGTGCTTAGGTGTGGGCTAGGCCTCATCTCTGCTTGGAAACCCACTCGGCAGACAGTGCTGTTAACATAGTTAGCAGAGTGTTGTCTTTCAGAATTATTTTTTTTCTCTTTCTCAGGCTGCTAAGAAAGCACATAAAGCTAGGTGAGAGGACCTGCTCCAAGTACCTCCTGTTTTCTAGCATTTGGCAAGTTAAAGAAGGGACAGACATTGGTCCTTTGGCCATGATTGCAGACAACATTCACTCTGTAGGTGTGATTTCTGGACCTGCAAGTGCTCACACAAGGGGACACAAAAACCACTTCAAATGAAGATATATATTCATGGTCAGGTTGGAAATGACCCCACAAAACTGAATGCTGAATACGATAGATAGCTTTAAATCCCAGGGACATTTCTAGGTGGCCAAGTAAAATATATATGAGCTACTGGAGAAAGCACAGCAAAGTGCCACAGAGAAGATGAAAGGGCTGTAGTATCTAATGTATGAGGAAAGGCTGAGAGAGCTGGAATGGCTCAGCATTAAGAAGAGAAGACTCGGGGGAATCGTGCCAATATATATTGTTAACTTGAGGGTGGATGCAAGGAGGATGAAGCCAGGGTCTTTTCAGTGATGCCCAGTTACAGGACCAGAGGCGACGGGTACAAACTGGAACACAGGAGGAGCACTTTGAACATCAGGAAATGTGTTTTTTTCAACTGTGAGAGTGAGCCAGTACGGGCACAGGTCAAAACAAGGCTGGTCATGGGCTTTGCTGGTCGTGGTCCTTCAGTTGGGAGGGTGGACCAGATGACCTCCACAGGTCCTTTCCAGCCTCAACCATCCTGCAGTTGTGTGCATGATTCTGTGTGAAAGTTAACAGCCTGAGGCTTTGTGACTCCTCTGTCCAGCCCTGTCCTGGATGCTTCACACACGTCACCCCCCAGGCCCCCTCACCAGAAAGCACCCCTGCCCAAGCTCTGCTGGGGCAGTGCCACTGGTCACAGTCACAGCCTCCCTCCTCTGGCCACCTGGTAGCCGTCTATGGGGGAGGCAGGTGGCCACTGTAGTATGCTGGATGTTGTAGCCCAGCACCCAGGGTGTGACCAGTGGAGACCAGAAGACTGTCCACAACTGTTGTGGGCAAGGGTGGCCACTCCACTCTGTGGCTGCATAGCACAGGCCCTTAGAAACAAAACCCACAAATACAAGTATTCGTGATGGAGGGCCTCTGTAGGAGCCTCTGCCTGCCAAATCCCCATGCCCAGCCACTCCTGGGGAGCTGTTTGATGCGCTACAAACACTATACAAGTCTTTTGCATAATCATAGAATCAAAGGATCACTAGGTTGGAAAGTCCAAGCCCCAGGAAGGTCCAGCACTCCTCTGAGCAGCTCTCCCTCCCAGCTCCCATCCTGCCCATGTTCATCAACGCCCTGATTTTTACTCCTGTGTGGCCTTGGGCCCCTGACCTCCCTTCCCCACCAGGGTGCACAGGCTGCAGCTGGGCCACGGCTGCTCCTAGGTGGGAGGCCAGCAAGCCAGGCAGCTGTCAAATTCGGGTCTGGTGTGACTTGAGGGTCACGCAGCCCTGCTGAAAATGCTGCCTGTCATGGTGCTCATGGTGCAAAACAGCCACGCAGCAGAGCCACCACGCTTGAGTCCATACCTGAGGGATTAAACCTCGAGCTGACTCAAACACCAGCCAACAAGCATTGACTCTGGCCACCGGCATCAACCGGACATTGTCTCCAGGTCTATTTGGAATCGCTGGCAGAGCAGGGGCTGTCCGGGGGCAGCAAAGGACAACTGTGGGATGCCCCAGAAGGGAGGCCACAAAGCGGGGCTGGAAAATTAGCAGGTGCCCAGAGACAGCCCGTGCAGCGCAGGCGATGCTGAGCAGGCAGCTCTCTCCGCCACCCCCAGTGCCTCGGTAGGGACGTAGGAAGAAGGAGCAGCAGCACTGCCCCAGCAAGAGCCTTGAGGTGGTTTAGACGTCTCTGCGTGCACAGGCTGGCGGATCAAGCGTTAAGGCAGCGTGTGGCAGCAGCCCGTGTGCACAAGTTCCAGCCAAGTTAGGCTCCTCCTAGGTTTAAGCCAAGAAAATGTGGGCTAAAGATCAGGAAGGGCTTCTTGGCAAGGAGGTGTGCGGAGCAGGGGGGTCGGGGAAGCGGCGCAGGCTGGGAGGCCCAGCTGTGTCCAGCAGGAGGACCAGGGGATGCTGCACGCAGCCGACAAGGCGGCCGACATGGCTTGTGGGGCTCCTCGAACCCCACTGCAGCATCAGCGCTTGGCCTCCCGGAGCCGTGTGGATGCGTACAGGTTTTGGCTTGTAGGAAAAGTGAGTTTCTGCTGCTTGGGAGGGAAACTCGGAATTGTTCAGAAGTCTAACCGAGGAAAAAAAAAATTAAAAACCCAAAATAAATACACCCCCCCCCCCCCTTTTTTTTGTTCTTTATATAGTTCTTACACCAATCATGTGATTGACTCCAGCACTCTGAATCACAGCTGGTTTAGCGCTTGGCGCTCCCGGGAGGCAGCCGGGGACTGAAGGCAAAGGAGGGTTCCCAAGGAGAGCCCCCGCGGTGAGGAGCCCGCCGGGTCCCCCACCTCCCGCGCGGGGCCGGGGAGCCCGAGGCCCGCAGGCGTGAGCCCCGCGGCGCCGCCCCCGCCCTTCCTGCCAGAGCCGGCCCTGCGCGCACCTGGCGGGGGCGGCGGCGGCCTCCGAGGCTGGAGGAGCGGGGGAAAAGGGCTGATCCGGCCGGGGAAGGAGAGCCGGGCGCTCCCGGGGAGCAGGAGGCGAGCCGGCCCTCTCGCTGTCTTCTAAGTCAGCTCAGCCGAGCCTCCCTCGCCAGCAAGGTAAGAAGTGTTAGAGACGCTGCCTTCTGCCGTCACGGCTTCTCAGTAGCTGCTGACCCGCTTCCAGCTCTCGCTAGGGTGGGTTTTTTTCGCCCCTCAGATTGCTGCCTCGCTCCCTTATCCCCCTCTCTCTGAGTCTCACAGATGGTTACAACATGCTTCAGCCATTTCACTGCCGTTTTGCTGTGGTTTTTTTCAAAAATCAGGAGGGTGTTGGGGTAAACACTGGGAACAGACACGCCTGGTGTCGAAATGTTGTCCTGCCTATTTACGTGGCTGCCTGGCAATGCCTGGCAGCCAGGCCTGATCCCATTCCCGCCCTGCACGGCTCTGCAAGCACAAGGGGGTTTGTTGGCCGACATCTATTTTCCTCTCCTTCCACCTCCTCTCCTCTCCTCTCCTTCCACCTCCTCTCCTCTCCTCTCCTTCCACCTCCTCTCCTCTCCTCTCCTTCCACCTCCTCTCCTCTCCTCTCCTTCCACCTCCTCTCCTCTCCTCTCCTTCCACCTCCTCTGTGGTTGCCCAGGGGCTGCACAGGACAAGTCCATGGACCTGGCAAGGGTCAGGTGTCTGGAAAGCATCAAGGAAACAGGATCATAGACCCCTTTACCACCATCCTTCCTGGCGCTGCTATGGAAACAGTGGGAGCAAGCCAGTAGTATTTCTTTTTAATTAGGATAAAATCGGCCGTAAGAAATGTGCTCTCCTTTCATACAGTAACTGATCGGTTTAGGATGCAGGTTTTGCAAGGCTACCATTGACTGGGTAACCAGAACGTCACATGTAGGGTTATTGGTCATCAATTACTGTCGCTGGCCATCAGACCAGAAATTCCTGTGAATTTTCCTGTGAGCCCCAGGCAGGTTCAAGGCTTGGCCTGGCTGTGTGGTGCTGTCGGCTGTGACCCCCGCTGCTGGTGATGCTGAAGACAGGGGTGCAAAGGATGCAAGCAGCGGGGCTGGTGCCCTGGTGAGCGCTTGCCAATGCCACTGGCTGCTGCTGAGTGTCCCCCAACTGTGCTGCCACCTGCAATTCCATGAGCCTCTGAGGTTGGGCTCTTGCTGTGCACCAGCTATGTCTTGAAGCTCGCTGTATTTTTTTATACGGGGTTGGGTTTTCTCTTTTTCTTTCTAAGGCAGGAAACAAGGCATGTGCAATTATGGTGTTCGTGTCTTGTCAGTGCCCTCCACCCCCAGAAGTGCCTTTTGAAGTTTGGCAGAGGGTACATGTCTGAAACATATCGACATTTCTGCGCTCTTCATGAAAGCAAGTGAGCAAGGCTGTTCTCACGCCAGCTGACTGAGATATGCCAGGTCCCCCAGGCTTCCCCACACCCTCCCACCACCCACACACCCCACAGTGATCAAGCTGCAGAGAAGAGCAGTTAGAGGGTGAGGGATACGTCAGCCCTGTGAAATAGCAGAGATTCTCCCTTGTTAGGAACCAGAGGCTCCAACATAAGGAATGAAGCTGTAGGAAAGCTGGGGAGAGATACGTTTACAGCGTCATCCCCCCATCCAACCCCACTCAGCTAGCTCCAGTTTTGTGCCAGGATTTTTAGGTGTCCTGGGGCTGTGTCCTATCTCACTTTGGGGATTATTTAGTGCCTATGGGTGTTTTATCAGCATCAGAAACAGGTTGGAAGCAATCTCTGGAAAACAAACACATTTTTAAGGATACCTGAGATCATGGCAGACATTTTCATATTTCACAAATATGAGAAAACTGATAAGGAATGCTGCCTACATGAGAAATGTCTGTTTGGATCCTGCTTGAGGGTATTGCACTTATAATTTCTTACCTCTTATTGCTTAGCATTCCTATTACATGGATATTGAAGGCTACACTAAAAAGGCAAAAAATATCAGGTCTGCACTAGCCTTTACATCTTGGATTGCCTAGTGAAGCAACATTAGTGCCACAAAAGAGAATGTGATGTTTGCTGTACTGGGAAGGTTGGAGGTGCATTCTCCTGTTGTCCTGGTGTATGTAGACTTCCATGATTTGGCTATCATCTAAGAACAACCATATAGTCAGTGTGGAAGAGGAACATTATTTTCATATTCCTTTTCAGCTTTTTCCAGAAGTCATAAAAAAAATATTACCTGCCCTTAGAGGGCTTAAAATCTGGGCTAGGAATGTGACACACTGCCTTAGTATTTGCTGTGGAGGGTACCCAAGAGAGAGGGTAAGCATCCGTGATGACAGCAGCCAAAATTCTTCATGGTGAAGTGTGAAACTCGGGAGACTGGATTTCTTTGGCTGTGTTTATTTAAGTTATAGACCCAAAACAGTTTCCACGTTTACACTTGCTTATCCTAAAAGATTTGTCTCTGGGTTGCTTTTTTTTTTTTTTTTAGGAAAGTTGTGTTAGTGTTTCTGTAGAGAAAGCTGTGTTTAAGGGAAGTGTACTTACACACTTTGGCTTATCTGACCCTATGGCAACAGCATTTGTTGCAATCTCAACATGTGCATCCTCACAGCAACTTGCAAATTCTGTAGCCACTTACTCCCATCCAGCAGATGGATATCAGCAGCACCAGGGAGCTTAAAGGATTCAGCCAAACCACACAGGAATTATTTAGAAATCAAGAAATTCCTGTCCATCCACACGCCTTGTGACCTCAGCTTTGCCTTAATTTATACCAGTGCCGTTTCAGAAATGTCGTAACTGGTGAATAAAAATCCCTTCCCTTGTGTGTTGTGTACCAAGGAACGTGAGGTTTCTTCCTTATCCTAACATTTTCTTTTTTAACAATATATATAACTTTGTTCCAAAGAGCAAAGATCTTTTCCGCCTCTCCAGAAGTGACGGGGAGCACAACTATGCAGAGTTGCAGAGTCTTTCTTCTGTTTCTTCACAGCAGAAGTTTTCTAATCAAAATCAGATATATGGTTAGTGCGTGTTTTGGGACAGCACATCCTGACATGTCTTTGTGCTGGGAAACAGATGAAATACCTGACAGCTTTCGCAATCAGCTGCAAGAGAACTGCACAGATGAGCCTGAGCCCAATGGCCTTCACTTCCCAGGCCAACCCCTTGCCTTTTTAGGGAAGTTCGGCCCTTGCTTCAAACTTGAGTGCTTAGGCTCCTCTCTACCAGCCTAGAGTAGGTTTAGTTCCCATTCATTTGTGCTTGTCTCTGCAGCTTCCCAGGAGCGGCCATCACCAGCAGAAGCCAGCCAGCCATAAAAAGGAGGGCTGGGCACTCTCCAGCTGGGCTTCCTGGCTGGAGCAGTGAAAGAACCTCTCCAGGTGTGGGAATTCTCGCAAGGGAGTTGAGAGGGGGTTTCTTACCTGGAACCTGGGTCACTGAGCACCCACACAGGGAGGCTGTTTGCTTAATTTAATGCACATTACAGAATTGGGTGTATGAACGGAGGAAGAAAAAGAAGGAGAAAGGGTGGTTTAAGGAGCTCCCTCAACATTTTTGAGAGCAGTCCAGGCCTGGCTACTCTGTCCCTTTTGGAGGGGCCTCTTTGCTTTATTATGAGCAGAAATACATGCCATGGCTCCAGCTGCTTATAAGTAATCTCCTTCATAGTCATAGGTGCAGGAGGGATATTAAATTCTCAAAGCTTTCTGGCAGTATCATGATCTGACTTGAAGCTGCAGTGTCTTTGGAAACAAGATTGGGCACAAGCTACACTCTCCAGCAGTCTCTGTGCCAGAAAAAGGATTAGTCTACAGGTTTCTGAGGGTATTTCAATATACTGAAGCATTCCTTTACCCTAATTCTTCAACACGGGAGACCTAAGTGAGTGATTTTCTGTCCTATGCATAACTCTACTTGCAGCAAAAGTTAACTAGAAGTCAGAGGAAACCTAATGAAACTCTGCAGCACAAGGCAACATAAAACACTGGGATTAATGGGCTCAGTGTTGGGTCTTTTTCCAAAAGCTCAGGTCTTCAGCAGAGCAGAAACAACATTCTGAAGTACTGCTGTTGGAGGAGGATGTTTCTGAATCATCAGTAATGTTCCCAGCAGCGTGGGGATTTCTCTTGGGAATTCCCATCCACATACCATTGCCAGCATTGCTAAAAAAGTGTTCAGCATGTCCTGGGGTAAATTTATCTTCTGGGCCATCTCAACAGACAGAGCTCTGATGTTGTAACAGCTTCTCTCTCCAACCAAAGCTACTGAGGCAGGAGGAGGATGAAAACACTTTTCCTCCTTTTAATGACATTTTTTAACACAAAAGCCCTTGGCCCCTCAGTGCCTCCTACCTCAGCCTCGTAGGAGCAGGGGTACCAAAGCTCAACTTTCGCTACTCAGCTGTCCTGCAGCAGGGTCTCGGCAAAATAATACTTTAAAAAAAAAATGTTTTTCAGGTCAAAACACAAGTGATAGAATTAGGTCTCTCTTCTGTCTGACCAAATTATTTTTACACAGCTATTTGGAGTGATTTTCATAAAGTTTAGCTCATGTTACACAGGAAGGAAATTAGGCTGTCATTTAAACATTAAGTTGATTTGTGAGATAAAGAGGCATTTATCCTTTCAGAGGGCTGAACTAGTAGGAAAGACGTTTTTAAACTATTCTGCAGTAAGCCATTTCAAGAGTCTGGTACCTGATCATTTGCAATACAGTGTAATAAAGACTCGATATCCCTCCTCCAAAAGGCAGAGGAAACACACTGAATAACAAACTTGGAGAAAACAAGTCTGGCTTTTCTCTGCCCATGTTGTGCCTTTCATTAGGCTCAAGCAGTCTGTGGATCTGTGCGTGATCCATTTCACAGATAGCCAGATGTTAGCAATGAACTACAAAAAAAAGGAGAGGGAGGGGCAAAACCTTTAGAGGTTTTAACCTCCAAAGTAATTTAGTAACTCTTAAATCCCATCTGACACCTGATCTAAAACCTACTGAAGTCAGTAGAGAGTTTCCCATTTCCTTCACTGAACTCTGGACTGAGTTCTCGGTTTCTCCATGGAAATCTGTTCTTCTTGTCACAGTGCTACACTAAAGAATGTTGAATATAGAGGATCTGAATTCAAAGTGTTTTCTAGCATTTTGATCTGACCACTTCAGAGACCACCAAAGGAGCATCTTAGTGTATAAGGCATTGTATATTTATTTCTGAAAAACCATGTTTGAGTGTTCCCTATATCTAATGTGAAGGATGCTCAGACAACACGTGTGGCTAAAGAGTTGAAGCGGTGCCCTGGTAGCACTTAGCTGAACTTGTGCTTCATAAACACCAAGGAGAATTCTGCACAGAGGCCCAATGCACTGGAGGTGCTTAATGGAGTGAATATGAGTTTGCAATGATATTTGCTGCTCAAGTGTGAGTCATTCAGCTTACGAGCAAACAGGCAGTGATATCTGCAAGTCAAAACATGTCTGAGATGGTGACATTAGGCCAGATGATCCAAGGGTCAAGTTTCCAAAGCTGCTGAGATGAGCAAAAGGCAGGTGTGTTGCAGGGTCTTTGACACTTAACATTCACAGGCATTTCTCTAAGTCTGGCAGGGAACCACTCGGCAGCTTTACACCCCAATTCGTGTAAATCTGACTTCATGCTGTACTGTCCTGGTGAGTTACCACCACCAGGCAGCCATCATTTAAAATGCCATCTGACCAAAGGTCCCAAGTAAAGGACATTTTGTCACCACCTCTCACAGCACAGCACGAGTCCCTGTCACAACCCTGTGCTATTTATGAGAGCTCGAGGTTTTCCCTTTCCCATCTCATCAGTTGTGACTTTCAGAGAACTGTGACTCAGCAAGCAGGGCCGGCGTTAGTGACGCGGCAGAGAGGAAAAGGGATGTAAACCACAGGGCGGGATGTGCGAGGGTGGTGAGCTGACAACCGGGATTTCAATCTCGGGTGCTTTTATGGGAAGGAGCTAGCTTGGAACCAGACCCAGTGCTCTCACGTGGAAAGCTGCAGCTGTAAGAACAGCAGCGTGTTCACTGTTTTGGTACAACTAATAACTGCTCTGAGGACTTGCCTACATGGGAAAATTTACCAGTGTAATTATCCCACTGTAATTATCCCAGGATAGCTCTCCCTGTGGATGTGCTTATTATCATACAGGATGTGTATTTTGAATATATGGTAAATTTTCTGCATAGATGGGTTTTAAGTTATGCAGAGGAGAAATATTTACATTGCAGCCCAGCAGCAAAGGACAGTTTTAATCATACTTCCCAGCAAATGTTGCACCTAGAATTTTCTATGCCAGAGGTACTTTTTGGGGGGGGGAATACATGTCATTTGATCTGATTACCATGAATGTAAAACCTGACTCCTACCCATGGGGCACATACCTTGCTTTTATAGAATTGCTGTGTGAGCTAGGGTAAAGGTTGGGCTTCTATCTCTCAGTGATCCTGCTCAACTGTTTTTAATTCTGTGGTCATTTGAATATATGTTCTTCATTTTACCTTCCTGTTCAAGCTACTGTGACTGAAGTTGGAGAGGTCCAAGGCTGCTAAAAGCTCCTCAAATGTGTCAGGATTTTTACTTTCTTTACCAAGCTTTCAAGCCAGATTCTGTTGCCAAACACTGTCATTCCCATTGCTTGAGTGCTTAGTCCATTCGTCTCTGACAACACTCCTTGGGATTTTAGCTTCTCCAGTGTGATAGAGGGGAAAATGGCTGGAGAAATGGAGAATACCAGGCTTGTTTCTCTGTACTCCATGGCAACACTTAAAATTTGCTAAGGTCAATCTGATCTGCACCTCTATACCAGAGGATGAAGATGGCTGCACTCCTGACGCCTGCTCAGCAATCATCCATCAGCGATGCCATCATTCTGAGTGAAGGTGAAGCAGAGGCATCCATCATCAGGGATCATTTGACTGGACCAAATTTACTGACAACACTCCCAAAAGGCAGTGATAATTTTCCAAGTGAATACCAAAAGAAGGGGAAAAAATCTGACACCTCTAAGTTATCTTTTTATTTTCAGTGATTTGAAATAACAACAGCCATGTGGTAATGGGCTGAAGTGATTTGATAAAATAAGCAGCAACACTTGGAAACAAGCTTTGGACTTGAAATTACTCATCTAGGTGTGTGTTGAAATTTAAGGCATCAGTGTGAAACTATTCTTAGAAGGTCATGAGTAAAATAATTGGAAGTGATTGTGTTCCCTGGAAAATGCCTGTGCCAAACGTTGAGACCTAAGCAGCTTGCTCTTTTGTCAGGTGCAGAAAGCACCTCTGAGAGACAATTCATGTGGTTTTGCCCACTCCAGTCTCAGCAGGACGAGCAAGTTCCAGAAATCCATAAAAGCGTCTGTTTTGCACAATACAATTTCCAGAACTCTAACCAGTATTTCTTTTCCAGTCTTTAAGATAGAGTTATTTTAGGATTATTGCCTGTGTGAAACTGTACCATGTTCACAAGAGTCCTTTTTCTTGTTTTCCAGTTTGCTGGAAAATCCTGGCCCTGCAGTAAGGCAGCTGACTCTCGTTTCCAGTGCAACTACTAAACTTGGGAATGTCAGGTTAGTCCAAAATATAACTCTGTGTTAGCCTCTCCAGCTAACCCTCTACTTGCATGCTTTGCCAAAATTCAGCTAGACCTTTATTGCTGTTTTCTGCCTGTCTTTTCTAAAAACCAAAAAAATATAAAGAATGTAAAGAATACATATTGCTCTTCAGTATTTCAGCTCACAGTCATTCAGTGGTGACTGAAGACAGGCATTTGTCTGCATTGCTGTCCATCTGCAGTTTTTCTTCTCCCACTTTTTCAGGCACGTTTGTGGGTCGAAGCATACCAGTCGAAGTGGATGAATCCATGCCATGGTCCCCATTTCCTGAACATGTCTTGGGAAAAGCTTTGCAGCCTTCTGGAGAAGATGTAGAGGATGAGAAATCCCAGAGACCATGTGCCACTCGAACACCTCAGCCTATGGCAGATCCATCATGCCTCTGCAGAGCACCAGCATGTCATCAGTCAGCACTGTCTGTGGAGCCAGACAGCAGTTTGTGGTCAAAATATACCAGTTCTGATGGAGATGAACACTTGTGTTCCCCCAGCGAATCAATAGCTGGAGCAGTTCCCTCCAAGATGCATCTTGTAGCTATGGACAAACCAGGCATGCAGCCAAGATCAGAGCTTTCAGTTGACACTGGGCAAAACTCCAGTAAATTGGAGCAGAGCTTGTCTGATGCTCCTGAGGACTCACTGGCGGAGAGCAGCCAAGGGTGTTCACAGCCACAGCAACCCTTAGGAAACGGACCCCCAGCAGGGCTGGGGATGGTGGACATGGGTTACAACTCTCAGTCACGAGACATCATGGGCATCAGGCACCTGGAGCCCCCTTTGCCACTGGTGTCCATGCTGAATCCCCAGGACCTTCCAGGACCGCTGATTTCCAGAGAGTTTTTTGGACCTGACCATCAGCAGTGTCCTATGTGCCAGCACTTGCCTCATCCCAATGTCTCCTTGCAAGCCCACGGCTGCTTTGTACACGGCTGCCCAGCAGAGCAGCACCCCCAGGGCCCATGTGAGTAACACTGCACACCCCACAGGATGTTTTCCAGGTCTGTCACAGCCATCAGTCACCAATCTAGTGTTTTCCAACTGTACTTGAAGGCAAAGCATGGCATGCAATTATTAATCTTTTTTAAAACATCTATTCACAGTCCATTTTATATTTCCAGATGTTGGGGTTGTGCAGCCAGACTATCTGATGCAGAACCTCTGAGCCAGATTAAACGTCAAAGAGCTCACAGTTACTCATCAAATGAAGGCTAATGATTTTGCCTAGAAACTAGCCTTTGTCGGTCATGCTGAGCATGCACAACCTTCTCCCTGCTGTTATTTCATATTCTAGTCATTTCTTTCCTCCTTGCATCAGTCATTCAGCAGCTTCCTGTACCAACTTAATTCCTGTTGTTTTTATCTATTTCCTTACCTGCATCCTCAAAGTTGAGAATTTCCTGCCAGAATCAGGATGGGAGGTTACCCTTGATCTCTGTAAATAGTATCTCCCAGTGTTAGGACCAAAGTCACCCATGTGTTTTATTTCTATGTGAAAAGAGTGTGACATCCATCATCCTCATTTTTTTTCTGTTGCCAGCTGAAATGAAAGCTCATTACTTAAAATGGAGCCCTCTCAGCTGCTGGTGATTGTATCGCTGAACGCTGATGTGACTCTCTCAATATGGGTATTTTGGTTCCTGGAGACTACGGTGCAGTTTACAGCCTGCTATTAATTAGTATTCCTTTTCAGTCTCTGAGATTTTTATCTGCTATGAAGCGAGCTTTGAACATTCAACAGCAATATAATTGTTTTAATATAATTTATATTTCATTAGACTCATGAGAAACCAACCCATTTTGGGCTGGCTTTGTAATAAAAAGCTGTGGGCCTGTTCTGATAACCCTTGATTGTTTTTTTTAACCTTCTGTTGACTCCACAGCATTTATATTTCTTCTGTTTGGGGAGTTTTGTCATTCCAGCAATGTGCTATAATTAGGTATATGAAAGAGAGAGTATATCAGAGCCTCCATTTTCACCTCTGATCTTCAGATTTTGTAAAGCGGAAGGAGCTACAGATGGACTTTCATCAGTGTCTACAGCTGACCAATTGCAAAACATTCTCTGATTTTCTTTTCATACCTTCTCCTTTCAGCTCAGATTTAAGCAGACAAAGAGCTGGTTGCAAAACACCCTTCACTATTTACCTCCCTGTACCTCCTCCACACATGGGTATCGTGAGAAGTAGGACATTTCTTGAATGAGGCCATTTTGTTTTAAAGCAGGAACTCTGAAAGGCTTTCTTTTGAAAAATCACTACCATATCCAGAGAGCAAAAAGAATAAACTAAACTCAGATGGCTGGAGCAGATTTGGTCAGGACCAAGAAGCTGGCAACCGTGCTCCTGTTTCTCGCATGCCTGGTACAATGTAAATCACCTCCCGACAGCTCCTTGAGTTTCAGATAATTGTTGGGCAGTGGCAACCCACAACAAAGCTCTGCAGTTTGTGTGTTACAACATGCCTCTCCTGGGGAACAGCAATTGTGCCCGTAGGCTCTAAGCTGGCTCTGGACACCTGCTATTTGAGATACAACAGCAAAATTGCTTCTGAAATCAAAGAAGCCCTCATAGCAATGCTATGTGCCCAGGGACCATTATTTCAGATATGTATATGTGAGAGCTGCTGGTGTCGGGGGCACGCACGCTCAGCCACGCTCTGCTTCTGAAGGACAGGGGTCCACTGAAATACTGTAACATTGGGTACATGCAAAGGAAGCTGGTAAAACAGTGGCCTAAAAACCTGTAAACCAAACTGCATCTTCCAGAGCCCTGACCCCTTCCCTAGAGCTGGTTTTGAAGAATCCATGAGACCTATTTGCTTTTAATTTTGTTCTCCCAGCCTCTTTCACCCTGTCCTTTTGCCAGCAGTTATGAGGGGGAGCAGGAAAATCTCCTAAAACATTCTCAACAAATACAGTGTTGCCGACTCAATTTCATCAGGAATGGTTGGTTGGGTTTTTTTAAAGTATGGCTCCTGGAATTGGACTGTTCATCAAAGCTTTGTTTTCTTTCTTTTTTTCCCCTCCCCTTTAAAATAAATTTTAGTCCTTGTGGCTGCTAGGAAAAGGAAAGCATGACCCCAAAACAGCTAAAAGGATTTTAAAAAATAGTCTAGGAGGGGCAGAAAACGAGTGTTTTAGTACTACAGCTTTCAGAGCCAGCTCATAACACTATAATCATGCAGCGCTAATAAGCCCTGCCAGGCTGGACTTTGATCTGCACACAGCAGCTTGAAAGTGTGCAGAGCTGCTTGCCTAATGAAAACTGCAAGCAGAAAGACTGGAGGAAAAAGAAAGAAAATAGTTTTCCCCTTTTGGGAAACAAACAGCTTACGCTGCTTTCTCTCTCAGTTTATGCCAACAGTTCCACTGTATGTTAGTTATTAAACAGCATCACATGTACGCAGCCAACAACAGTAAGGTTTTCAGAATTACTTGATCAAAATCATCACTTTGGGCTTCCCCTGCAGCCTCTTGGATGTCAACAGGAGCAGCAGAAAGGCCTTAACAGGTCACTTTAGGCAGCAAAGTCATACAGAGTGAAATAACAAACCAAGAGATTATTTTTTTCTCTTTTCATTTTCAGTAATCACAGTCTGTTTAGCCTTAGTGTTGCAAACTGATTTGTTCCAGGTTTTTGCATCTGCTTTCATGAGAATGTTGGGATGATTCATTTTCAGAAGTTATCGCCAAAAACAAATGAAAAAAAACCCCAAACAATCAAAAAACATCGAGGCATGGTAAATGCAGGGATGAAGCAGCCCTGAATGTTTAACTGTTAGTTGTCTCGACAGCCCAGCCTAGAGTGGAGATTTGAACCGTGTTGTGTGTGAATAGGAAATAGGAAACTTCAGACTATTATCATTCCTTAATCTGACTTCTTTCAGACCTAAATACCTGCAAATCCCTTCAAACTGTTCAATTTCCTGAGACATGAAGGAGAATGTACCTGGAAAGGAATAAACACAAACTGAGGGAAAAATATATTGGCTGGAATGATAGTTGGTGCCTTTATTTTCTTTCCCTCACAGGTGGCAGAGCTCCGTACCGACAGTTTGCACATATATCGCAACCGCTTCCTCCTGTTCCTGGACCTTGCATAAGAGTTATCCGCCCAGCCCAGCAAGTCACCCCAAATTATTCAAACTTCCGTGCTCCCAAGGGCACCAGAGATCGACCACCACAGAGGACATGCTCTTCCCCTGGTCCTCCGCGATTCCCGTAAGTACATTTCAGGGGAGTTGTTTGCTGTGTGGGGTAGAAACTACTCTGATCTGATTTTGTGTGCTTTCAGCCAATACTCCTGAAGCCTTGGAATGCTGGGTGTGCCTGGGCTGCAGGGATACGGGTACATGAGAGATGCTGGGCAGTTTTCTTTATATGCTGTTTGATACCCAACAGGGGCTTGACCTTACCCTAAGAGAACTTCAAAGCTGGATACATGATATGTTGTTACAGCACACCCTGAAATGCGTGCAGTAAGGAAGATAAATGCTTGAAGGTTAAAGGGATGAGAGGTTGAAAAATACCCCTGTTGAAACATTAGAGCTCTCCTGCTTGAGAGCAGAGGTCAGTTTGGTGGCTCACTGCGGTCTTCAGCTTTATGTTGTACCAGCCTGGGATGCCTCCATCATTGTCTTCCACTGATTTCCTTCTTATCTCTTCTGTAGTGACAAGAAAAAGGGTGAAAATCTTATCCATCCTATTGCAGTTTGCAGCCTTTTCTGTGTTTTTTCATATAGTAGAACACCACCTGTGCAGCACTTTTCATCAAGGGCTTTTCTGACTCATTTTCAAGTACTACTTTACCAGGCATTGTATCTCCCTCCTTATTAAATATGTCATTAACAGATGGGAAATACTATCCATGCAGGGTGTCTCCAGACTCAGCTACCTGAAGACAAATCAAAGCTTCAAGTATTGAGGACATCTGAAATCAGACTGATTTTACCTAAGTGTCACAATACTTTCAGAGGTGCTAAACTGTTGGAAAATGTCCACTTCTGTGACATGTTTTGGCAGAAAACAGGGAGAGAACAGGTGGAACAAAAGAGGGTGGACAATGAAATACCACATTGCTCTGGTCTGTGAGAAGATAGGGGCTGGGGCAGAAAAGTGACAACCAGATAAGAAAGTACCTGCAGCAAAGATAATTGCACTGAAAAGTTTGTATGAAAATGTAAAAATACTGAGGAACAGTGGGTATCCATTGCAGCAGTAAAATTTAAAAACAGGCTCCTAATTTTTTGTCCACTTGTTAGATAAGGTGAAGGTTTGGGAAGAGCTGTAAATTGGCTAAAGCATAGGTTTTGTGGCTGTTGATGAGGTACATGTAGCTTTTCTTAGTACTTTCGTCTTCTAAAAGAAATACAGAATACGGGGTCTGTCCTGCGGCTGCGTGGCTGGTGTCTGCATGCTGATTCCAGGAACGGCAGTGATGCGTTCATAATATTTGCCTATAGAGTACTTTGTAACGGAAAACATCTGTACTGAAATGAATAAACCAAATCTTAATGTGACAACAGAAAACATGCTGTGACCAGCCTGTCATCATTCATTTAAAGAAGGCAAAGAAAAAAAAAGAGAGTGGGCTTGATTGACTAAATATCACTGGGGGGAAAAGCTCTCTCAGAAACCTAACACTCATCCAGCAGATTCAACTCAGCAGATTCACACTTCATGCAGGAATCTCTGTAGATTTGCCTTCCTGTTGACTTAATCTGTGATGCCAAAGTTTAATAGGACAAGAACTGCTAAGCTTCTCTGTTTGTTAAAATGGAGAAGACGTTGGGCAAGGTTATTGCAGGTCCAGAGTGCAAATCACTGACATGAGGGGTACCTGCTTCCATGAGTGTGTAAAATCATCTACGACGCGGTATTATTTCTCACTCAGAACTGGCCTTCACTTCTGCTGATTACAAACTGAACAGCTTTCAGCTATGAGGTGCGTTAACTTCCTGCAGCTAATGTTGCTTCTGCAATAAATTGCTTCTTGTGGTAGACCGTCACCAAGGTGTCTGTTCAAGTAGAAGTATCTGTTCTAAGCAGAAGGGCCAAGCCAAGCATTCCTACAATAACTTTTCTAAGCTAATATGCACATAAAGTTCTCCATATGTTATTAAAAGGAAACAATACATTACTTTTGCCTGAAAATAAGTATTATCTATATCCTCACTTGTTTTTCTTTCTAGAAACCAGCTATACAACCAGCTACCTAATGGTCAGTTGTCCCCCAAGCCATGTGGCCCAGATGAAGCGTGCTGTTGTCCCTCTGACAATTTTCCATTTCCAGCTGCTGTCCCAAGACCTCCCAGTAACCCTGCAGCCAAGGGAACTCTGAGAACCAGCAATTTGCCCAAGGAGTTGCGTAAGTGGTTAGCAAATTTGTTCTGTGCAAGATTTTAAAGCATAGCCTGACAGCTTTAGGTGGGAAAGCTCCAGGGGGCAGAAGGCAGGGGTAAGGACATTAAGACACAAAGACAACAAGAAAAGAAAATACTGAGTGTCCTCACATCTGTGTTTGGTGGGATGGAATTATTCCCTTGAATCCTGAAAGCTTAATTGTCATTAATTGCTTGTTATTTTGTTTACAAAAACTAAATACTGTTTAGATTGTTTTCATGACTTCTTGCTAAACAGGACATCCCTTTGAGGCTGGAGGCACTGAAGCTTACAGTAAAAGACTAATAACAAACAAAGCCCTAGGGTTAAGCATTTCTGCCTGCCCCAGACCAGGCAAATATTTTGAGTCTCAACCTCAGTTTCTCTCTGACCTGGTGAGTGGAGAGGACTTTGGGGTGGGAGCCCACAGTGAGAGCTGAGGTTGGCACAGGCGCTGGTTGAGGCACTTTCCCTGCCACCAGCCCCTGAAACTCTTTCATCCTTCAACTCTTACGGGAAAGTCAGGTTTCAGAAAAGGATCCTTCTTAACACTGTGCTGACTTGCAAGTGAGATATACCATCACTAAGGATGCTCCACAGCTTTCCCGAGGTTTTGATCTTTCCTTTAGTCTTCATTTTAGTCTCGTGAAGGGGCTGGAGAACAGGCCTTATGAGGGATGGCTGNGTGTTTAAGGCACAGGTAGACAGGCACAGAGGTCCTGAGGGACATGGTTTAGTGTTTGATGGGAATGGTTGGACTCGATGATCCAGTGGGTCTCTTCCAGCCTGGTGATTCTATGATTCTATGATTTTTCTCGTCACCTTTCAAATTCAGAGTTGCATCTCTTTGGCCTGTAGGAGTGAGGTATGACACTGGATATCACTCTTGGATAAATTCTTCTTTATGAATTAAATGTGCTCTAGATACTTACTGCCCACACAGTGGGTTAATGCTCCTATAAGTGAGGCAGTATGGCACATGTAAGGGTTCCTTCAGCTCTTGGTCAGATCAGTGAGGTCTTAGGGAGAGCTGTGCTGGTTGCACCTGGTACAGGTGGCCACAGCTCTGAGTGAGGGTCCAACCTCACGTGTACCAAAGGGCTGGGGAAGAAGCAGCTCTGGCAGCAGGGCAGGTTGAGCAGCAGAGTGGGGTTAGCCTCTCCAGCTTCCAAACAAGTGCTTGCCAGTAGGAAGGCACTAGGAACTTAAACCTGGACCTAGGTTTCTGGACAGAGGACTGAATTCAACACCAAGACACTGTGCTATCCCACATCTGTTTTGTGCATAATCGGAAGAAGTGGGCAAAATCTACAGCGTGGTGGAAAAGGAGGGTTGTGAAAGTCTCACCCTCCAAATGGCACATCTTAATGCATCACATATTCATATGAACTCTCTCTTTCCTAGGCAAGGTCTTTATAACCTATTCGGTGGACACAGCAGTGGAGGTTATGAAATTTGTGAACTTCTTGCTTGTAAACGGATTTCAAACTGCTGTAAGTATTCCTTCCAGAGAAGGGGACATTTTTGTTAAAACCAAAGATGATAGAGGATCTATTTAAATGTTTTTCTGTTTATCTTCACATTTTGTAGATTAAAGAAGATACAAATGGAATTAACTAGACTTCATTTAGAAGCTGTAACTTAAATGATTTGCCTTTTCATTTCCTCACATTTTAACTGAATTTTATCCTTTAAAATGTATTTTAGTAATCACCTTGGAAAATTCCATTTAGTGACAACAAATACCAGATGGGCAATAGTGTGAGTTTTTGTAAGCTATTCTGCTAACATTGTCTCATGTTTGATCTGTAACATCAGTATTAAAAAAGGTCAATTTTCGTGTTCATGCCATCCCAGCTTATTTTTTTCCTGCAATGCTATTACATTGTTAGTTCTTCAGATGTGAACACCTTTCTGCTAAAAACCGATCTAAAATCAGCATGTTTCACACAGCTTAATGAAACAGCCCATCTCATGGTTTCATTTGCTTTGTTATACTTTTTAAAAGGATTCTAAAATCACTGGCCTGAAAAGATCTGTGTCCTACTATATAATCTCATAAGCCATCCAGATTTTATCTTAACTTTTTCAGAGTTTGCTACATCATAACAGCCCTCTTTAAGGGAACCATCCGCAGAGGCTCTAGAATGCATTGTTCATCAAAACATTGATTCATATTTTCTTTTTCGAGTGCATATGCTTTGTGACCCCTCAACCTTCACTCTTTGGCTTCAGTTCAGGGAAGCATTTAAGCAAGTGGCTATCATTAAACCGAATGAGACTCAGTGGGGCGCTTTGCACATGCTTATTTATTTTCATGAATCAAAGATTCTTTTCCAGAGACTGCAATTATACTTGTCTCCAGCAGTTCCGTACTATGACCAATTCATAAGAAAACTGTTGAGCACCAGAGAGGTACAGAGTAGAAGGCTTATTAATAGCACCTTTGCTGGACAGGCAATTCTTGGAGTGTGCTACAGAATAACATATAAAGTAAAATGGCCACAAAGCAGGGGAACAAATACATTCTCTACTTTCAAAAAGAGGAAAAAAAAGACTTCAGAGCAGAACGTGACTCTTCCATCAAAAACTTGGAGAAGTTAATACTTCCTCCATTGGTCACAGTCACTGATTGCCAGTTTCTGGGCTTACTGAGCATGCAGTATTGGTTGTATTTAGTC
Organism: Piaya cayana; assembly: GCA_013389865.1. NCBI lineage: Eukaryota > Metazoa > Chordata > Aves > Cuculiformes > Coccyzidae > Piaya > Piaya cayana. The sequence goes on along the minus strand of WAAB01014858.1, from coordinate 72,823 downwards.
CTGTGAAGTCCTCCACCTCTCCACTGTTGCTGAAGTCTGGATTACTGCATCCAGCATCAGTGACCTGTCTGACTTCCTACCATGCACTCTGAAAATTTAGTTCACTATGAAGCTAAAACTTGACGCTCAGCATACACCCTTGCAGACAGAAAATAGTGGATGGTTGCAGCTCTACAAATGAAGAAAGTGGGCAGCCATTCACCTTTTTGAGGTGTTTAGAAAGGCAAAAAAGTCAGTTTGCAAATGTTTAATATCTTGCATTCATTGTTCCAATGAGCAAAAATGCGTGGATGTTTGTAGCTGGCAGAGCAGGGTGGCCAGTTGAATGGCCAGCAGAAGTGTGAAGCTGTGCCTGCCAGCAGCCCCTCTCCACCTGCCTGGGGTCAAGCCCATCCAGCTTGACTCTGAACTGCAAGGAAAGGAGAGAAGTTGTCCATACATGTATGTGCATATGTGATGTTTCTTCCCTAAGGGAATTAGGTATGCATGCTAGAAACTGGGGAAAGGAACAGGCACCTTTTCAGTACCACCAAATAGGGAGGGCAGACAAAAGGATGCTTACCACAGACTTTCATTCTCTTGCAGATTGATATATTCGAGGACACGGTGCGAGGTATTGACATCATTAAGTGGATGGAGCGCTACCTAGGTGATGTATGTAAAGGCAATTTGACCTTGTTCATGGTAGAAGTGACCTGAGGAAAATGGATGAATTATTCTGATAGCAACAGAAGCAGAATCAAAATACAAGACCCTACTATCATCTTCACCGCCCCTACAGAAATGGCAGAGGCCTTGCAGTGAGAGTATAGGCAAATCTCACTTCTACCTCTTGTGATCCCAAAGCTCTTTCTAGAAGAAACAAAGTGCTAATCCTAGTATTTCTGCCAAATTCCAATGCTGGCTGTTACATTCAGCCTAAAGCTGCCATTGGACAAGTTGTTCTTCCATCTCATTTTTAAACAGTGGGGTTTAGCTGTACTTGGTTAAAATGATAGTCATGTTTCATCCCAAGCTGCATAGTAGTGACTAACCTGTAGCTTCTCACCAGCAGCTTTTCTATTGCTGTCTAAAAGACAGAAGGGTTCTTCTTGATAAACCATCCTGTATGTAAACTGGAAATTGGTATTCTGCTAGTCATATAATAGATTTTCTCTCATCACTTTGTATGTATCTAAGCAGTAAAATAGAGGTTCATATTGGTGCCAGTGCAATCCTCTGCAGAAGCAACTTCCTCTGAAGTTCAAAGGAGCAGTGAGTTCACATCTCCTTCAGGATCAAGCCAGGTGGTCCCGGTATATCAGCACAGCTGAACACAAACTGGTGATTCTCTTGCCAGACACGTACCATTGTGGAGTGGCTTCCTTTGATTTGTTCCTTGCCACTGGGCCTCTGACTCGCTCTGGGCAGATCTCCACACTTGGGAACAGGGTGACGAAGTGGTAGGCTCTCCCAAGCCTGAGCGAGGAAGCTTAACCATCTGACACAACATTACATGTTTCCTATAGGTGTTCAAGCAGGACACCTTAGCTCAAGTGCCTCACCATGCAGGCATGATAGTCCTGCATGAAGAGTCCACTTGGGGCTTCTACTGTAGCAATGCAGTCGTGCATTTTGGGGCTTTAATCAGGACAAATTAGGCTTGGGCTCACTATGCATAGTGGAGATAACGAAACTAGAAGCCAGGGTGGATTTGCTTTTGCCAAGAACATCATTATCATTTAAAATACAAGCTAGCACATCTCTCTTTGGGCTCTTGAACAGTCGATAGGAGAGACCAGTACGTGCAGAGAGCAAATCCCCTCCTCCACATGAGGATCCTTCTCTGACTGCTGGAACTGTCTGTCTTCCTCCATTGACTGTAAAGGCAGTTTCTAACTTCAAAGCCTCTACACATGTGAGGAAGAAGGGACTGCTTGGACACAAGCAGGGGTATGTGTCCATCTAGGCATATTTCTGCAAACCCTCAACATCTGTAAGTGGTTACATGCATGTCAGGTGCAAGCAAAAGTAATTCTGGAGTATGTTAAGTCAGTGTAAGTGGTAATGGCGTCTTACCATATTTGACCCTGTGGTGGGGCAAATTCCCTTGATATTGCACAGAAGGAAAGAGTTTATTAGGTGCCAGGCTGACTATGAGCCCTAGACTTGGAAGCCTTACACAACCTAATGTGGCCTTGGTGTGCCGGGAATAAAAGACAGGCACTAGGGAAACACAAGAAGGAGGCTTTCATCTGCCTCATCTTCACTGGCCCACCATTAAGGAGGAAAGATGTTTCCCAGATATGAGGGATGGCCCCTCCATGGAAACTTGAGCTCAGTGGGGGCCTAGCATTAAATAGGTCATCCCAGCAAGGCAAGGAGCATTGCCTTCAGCCCCCTGCAGCAAGGTGGGACAGAGCTGTGAGGTACCCCTAAACCTGCCCAGGCCATCTACAAAAGTCCACCTCTCTGCACACCTCACTGCTAAGATCAGCCAGAGAAGTTGTAGTTTCTTTTGCCAAGAGCCCTTTAAGTAGCTTCCACAAACTCCCTTTAGTGGCTTTATGTATAAAAAGCCATAGATGGTTAAATAGATGCACTTTTAGATAAGCTGTTGGGAAACATTTTGGTTTGCACTCGAAGATAAAACTTTTCTGTGTATGTACATAGACAAACTACACTGATAAAAAATAGCTTTTTATTACAGAGATTCCAACTGTAAGCTGGTAGCTGCTAATATACCTCTTGACATTTAGATTTTCTGTATTATGAGATCTCAAGAAATAATGAGGAGAACGAGTGTATGAGTTCTCCTGCATTTCCTGCCAGAATGAATGAGATTCTCTCATGTTTGCCAAGAACATAAAGATCACTTAAAACACAAACTGGCAGATTTCCGATCTGCCTCTACCAAACACGCTGCGTTTCCCAATTTCATAAAAGTGTTTTTTTCCCTAACAGAAGACAGTGATGATAATCATAGCAATCAGTCCAAAATACAAACAGGATGTGGAAGGGGCTGAATCCCAGCTGGACAGGGATGAACACGGCTTACATACTAAATACATCCACAGGATGGTAAGCAAGGACATGCATTTGCTGTTGTACAAAGATTCTGTCTCTTCTTCTCAGAAGACAAATCTGTCTCCAAATGGCAGGTTCTTTGCTTTGTTTTCCCTAATCCCCATAGTTAAACACCCCTCTTTGGAATTCATTAATCCTCCCTCTCATCAGCTCTGTATGCTCATTAACATCTGCTAAGAGGCTCAAGGAAGAAGAATCCTATTAAAAATGCTCATCTTATTCCTCCATATTCTTTATTGTTCTATGGGTCTGTTTCCTTCCCTCACCTTCTTGAGCCTTTGTTGCTCTGTCATATAGCCCTGAGCACAATCTTACCTGACACCACCTACCCTTCCACCCTGTAAACCAGCCCTGATTGCTTTGGCCATACTGTAACTGAGGTCCTTTTTTTTCAGGCAGCAATAAAGCTGGCTGAAAGGTGGAATTGTAAAGCACAGGCCAGGGCTTCAAAGGGGGCTCCTGAGGGGGCAGCAGGGGTCACAGACACCCATCTCTGCAGTCTGTCACAGAACAGATATTTGGCCCAGAAGAGCCCACAGAGCCGTGAAACTCATCCTTTCTCCCTCAGTTCACAGTTTGCTGCCTTTCTCACCCTATACCCATCTGATTGCTCAGTTTGATACTGCAGTCAGACGTGTCGGAAACTGTCACCAACAGATGAGCTCTCAGCAGTACTTTGCTGTCCTTAGCCCTGGGATGCCTGTGTCTGGGGACACAGGGAACAGGCTCAGGCTCAACTCAAACACAGAGCTGGGACATGGGGAACAGGCTGGGTCCTAGCTTGAACAGGACACTGGCTTCCAACTGAAATCTTTATCCCGTTGGAGACTGATCGGGGGCCTAAATGAAGTCAAACTTCATTGGTTTTAGACGGATTTCATGGGATTTCAGCTGCAGCTAAACCCACAATTATTTCACACCACAGAACTAAATGCTCGAGAAATGTTGACAGATCTGTCCTGTATCCATTCTGTAGTAATGAAGAATCAGACTAGGTGGCCAAATAAAACAATACCAAGTCCACCAGCAACAGATCAATTAACTTAGCAGAAGAGCAGCTCAAAGTAATTAGTAAGCAAAAAAATTATTTTACACATAGGATTCAGATGCCTGTGAAGAAGTTAACATGTTGTTAAAATAAATCTAGCAATTTGTTCTATTTCAGATGCAGATTGAGTTTATACAACAAGGAAGTATGAACTTCAGATTCATCCCTGTGCTTTTTCCAAATGCCAAAAAGGTAACATACATATATGCACATGTATTTATTCTGTGATTAAGCACATCTTATTTTGATCGCAATGCACCTGATGAAATCTTAAATCCAAACCTCTCAATTTCTTGGCTTCTAATATCCCACTAGTAATATTCCAAAGCTACATTTTACATGAAAAGTTTATAGCTTTATGTACATACAAGTAAAAAACATTCCACCCACAATATAAATCAGCACATAAATGTATTTCTGATGATGGATATATAACTAAAACTTAAATTGTCTTGAGGATTGAAAGAATTTAAATGGAGAGAGACAATCTACCCAGTGAGCATGCTTTTTATATTAACCCTTTTATAATCTTATCCAGATGTTATACTGATGAGTGAGATGGGAGAGATTTATTAGTGATGTGAAGTGAGGATCTGGAAGAGGGTGGGTTTAGAATATAAAAATAATAAATATGAAAGTACTATGCCATTGTTTGTACTTTGTTGGCCCCATCAAAGGCAAACTATAAGGTTTTTTAGGACTTAGAATTTCACCTGCTCTTTTTTTGGGTTTTGAAGATTCATTTGAGACTAAGAAGTAAGTAATGCAACAGCTTCCTGTACCCTTCTTCCTTACTCTGAGAGAATCCCTTGGACTTCTACAAGGCCAGAAAAGTTAAATGTCTTCAGATATAGTTGGAAACTGCATTCTTCCCCAAGCTTAGAATGGATATATTGGATTGGTTCTAAATGCTTGGTGCACTGTTGAGTAGCTGTCATGTTATCTCTGAGTACAGGTGTATCCTGGAAAAGTGCAGGAGCTTCTTTATATTTATTTGGGTGTCCAAATTTTGAAAACTAAGTCAAGATCTAAACAATGTTACCAGTTACTGCAGGGCCCTAAAATCTCAGGGCACTTGTGGATTTGAATGTGATCAAGTTCTGTATGTAGGCACTGACTTGAAGTAAGCTCAGAAATTTGAAAACCTGTCCCTGAATTTGTAAAATACGTGAGGTTCTTTGGAATGAACGGACCTCTGGTATTTCATGTCATTCAGCTCCCTTCCTCAAAGATCTCTGGTCTTTTTCAGCATGAAAAGCTGGAAGACAGCACTGGTGTGAATTGAGGAAACCAAAGGCACTGAACCAGTCAGCATTTTCAGTCAGTCTTTGCAGCTTGATCTGGAGGGAAAGGGCAGGACAGCTCCTTACTTTTGGGGCTCCTTGAGTGCCTGTCACACAACCAGAACAAACTGCCTGCAACCACTTGGTACCTCAAGGGTTGTAGAGAGAAGTGGCCCAGCAGGCGCTAAAGTCACCTTTGGGCCTTGAGGCAGACACAAGAACAAAAAACATAGGTTCATTTTGGCTGTATCAAAAGACTGTTTAGCACATAGCAGTGGATCGCTCAGACAGTGACCTATAAGGAATTTCCGGGGTTGGTTTATTCCCCTGCTCTTATTAAAGAATCAGGCTTCAGGAAGCCTTCCTGCCCATCCTCTGTTGTCCACATCACCCTTCAGTTCTTCAAGAGGTGGCTTTCTCATCAAAATTATGCAGATCAGCATCTTCTACTACTGTTAAGCTTTCCTCTCATTCTTCACACATTTCTTCGGTGCATCATTTACCTTCATCTAACTGATAGTCATAATATAACCGGGGGCATCATAGGTGGAAGGAGAGTGCCAGAGCCTGAACAAATTGCAGTAACGAAGTCTGTGGGCAGTCAGAGGAGGTGACGTACTTGAAAATTGTCACATATATGTATGATTGATGATGTTGGTGGATAAAGCACTTTCATTTCATCTTTTTTTTTATACCATCCTTTACAAATTCAAGTACTACTGCAACTGGCAGTGGATAAGAGCAGGAGAGCAAGGTTTGGAAGTTTTCATTCGGGAATGTGGTTCTTTAATGAGTTAATGTCATATGAAGCACATCATATAGCACTGCTGGTTTGTGACAGGTAGTCAGCCTCCAACCGGAAGGGATCTGCGTGGTCCAAAGGTGTTCATTAGGAAATTAAACAAGGAGAAGGAAAAGCACAAAATATAGTTAAGGTGGAACTGCCATTTCCAGCTTCCCAGCATACACTACTAAAGGAAAACTGGGTGTTGCTGGTTCAAGGCTTTTATCAAGCCATGTGTCCTCATGATTTCTTCAGCCAATGACCGAAGCATTAAGCCATGATTGCCCCACGCTGGAGGCTCCCTCTGGCAGAGCAGAGGCAGCAGGTGAGGTGAGGTGAGGTGAGGTGAGGTGAGGTGAGGAAGGTTGGTGCCAGGGCAGCCAGGAGAGCTCAAACCATGCTTCACAGACATGATTCTGAATGCACAGTCCTTCCCTCTGCACTGCCTTCTTCCTACTAGTCTGATTCTGAGAGTTAGCAAACACTCTCTCTATGCCATAGAGAGAATTTCCTCTTGGCTTATGGATACACAGTCTAATGAAAACATCTAAAAGGGCAGTAACCATTTTCCCATTACTCCCTCCCCCAATGACTGCTGGTGTTGTGTGGCAGGGAAGAGCCCTCTCCTCACTTTCTCTGCTCTCCCTCTGAATCAAAATAGCAGCTATAGTTATCCTTTGCTTCTTCTACCTCCTTCAAGTTAAAATTAATGCCAGAGTTGATTGGCATGCAGGTCCTTTTTGCACCAAGTTTATTATGGAGGATATTAAATGAAATTGGTCACAGGAGCAGTTCCGGAAGAAAGGCACAGAGCTTGTCTCTGGATCTATAGTGTCTCTCTCATTATATCCCCCCTTGCTGATTTCTTACCTACTACACATTTCTCACACTAATTTCCATCTTTTCAAGCTTAACTAATGATTTACCATGTGGACCTATATCAAATGCTTTCTTATAGTCCAGACTGACTAGGTCTGCTGCATTTCTTTCCTTCAGAAAATGTAGTCTCATCAAAGATAGAGAGAGGGCTCATTTGGTAACCCCATGCTGTTTTTTATCACATTTCCTTTTACTGCTCCTACCAAGATTTAGTAAAGAAAGAAATTTTGGGTAATAAAGGCGTGCACATGAATGCAAAGTTATCTTTCTTTCTGCGACTAATACTTGAATCTCTTGGTCATTTTCAAATAGCTTTGTCAAAGGAGGAAAGTTCACAAAGATTAAAATCCATTCCAATGCAAAAACAGATCTGCAGGCAGAGGCAAGAAATCTACTCATGCTCCTACTAAAGTGAACACTGCAGGATCTAACCCTTGTTGGGCAGTGAGGTGTCCACCTGGAAGAGCAACATTTTAAAACCCTCACTTTGGGAAGCCCATGCCTTCTCAGCCACTGGAGAAAGCGGAGAGCCAGGCTTGATAAGATACCTCTGCCTCTCACCAGGCTGCTTATTCCGAAGCCTGCATGAGGTCAGACTTATAGGTCTGTAGGTGTCTGGGTCGTGTATCTCCTTCTTATACCTAAATCCTGTAGATCCAGCAAAGTGGTCCCACCAATTAACACAAATCACTTCCTAAGTAGTGGAAACAATGACGCTTGGTTCCTACAGCCATGCAGTCCCAGGAAAAGACAGCCAATTTGAGAAGTGTGAGGCTTTGGAATGAAAGATTTGGACTGCAGCTAGGTTTGCTGGCAGGCAGGACATTCTGCGTGTGCCAGGGCATCCCCTGGCAAGATGCCAGAGCCATGGTGCACGCCAGCAGCTTTTTGCTCTGTCCTCGTGGAGCTGGCTCCACTGGCTTGACAGGGACTGTGCTGTTCCTGACAGGCACCACCTTAGGAAAATATTGCCCTGTTAAATAAGAGGTTCAGGGAACAAGTGTTAGATGTCTTGACTGCTCATGTTGCTTACCTGCTGTCTCACTTTGGCTGTGTTCTGGTGTCTCCAACAACACTGCTCTGAAAAAGAAATCAACATCTCCACAGTGGGCATGAGCTGGTTTTGGTCAAGGGTCAAAACTCTCTTGTTAAGTATTGTTATGAATATACCCGTTTATCCCTACACTTCCAAGCTGTTCACGTAGAAACCTTCCAAGGCTGTGGAGACATGGGAACACGATGATTGAGCAGGCTCCTGTCCACTGTTGAAGCTGTCACTGTTGAAGGCCATGGTGCTCCGATTGTCATTAAGTTAATAGGCATTCACCAACCCCTCTGAGAGGCTGCATCATGCCCAGACTGCAGGGAGTGGTGGAGGTCTGACTCTGCTAACCTGGAGATAAATTAGCCTCTCCTCAAGCTCAGCATCAACCTCAGCCTCCTGCTTTAAACAGGGCCAGGAGGCACCATGCTTGGTGAAGGAGGGTGGAAGGGGATGGGGGAGAAGACTCCCAGGATAAGAAAAGCTCCCCTCTGGTCCTGCTCTTTCTGCACTGCTTCTTATCTCAAGGTTGAACATGGATCCTTAAACAGCAACTAAGGTGGCAGCCTTTCCCTGTGGTAGGGGCACTGAAATGTCTCCCTTCTCAATGTTTTTTTTTTTCACAAGCTTTTAGATGCTTGTCACTGACATCAGAATCCCTTTGAAAGGTGGTGAAATTAGCCAACATGATGGCAGAAAAGAGAGAGACAGACAAGCTGTGAGATCACACCAAGTTAATTTATTTAGGAACCCAAACACAATTCTGAAGCCAAATTAAAATTTCTTGTTGTCATGGGAAGTGCCTAGAACAGACAAAATGAAATCTTGCTTGGCAGATTCTGATGGAATCTGCAAGGTTCTGGTACGGATTCAGGAGGATTTATGGGACTTTACTTAATTTTTTTTCTTGTTTTTCAGGAACACGTGCCTACCTGGCTACAGAATACTCACATCTATAACTGGCCAAAGAATAAGAAGAACATCCTTTTGCGGTTACTGAGGGAGGAGGAATATGTTGCTCCTCCAGTAGGACCTTTACCAACCCTCCAGGTTGTGCCGTTATGAACACTAGTACTTAAAGTGCACGACAAGCAGTTGCTAAAAGGTTGTTCTTGGCAGGGTGCCAACGCTCCTCCAGATGGCTCTTTTTGATGACAGAAGACACTCTTTCTGGTAAAGGAATTGGTTGTCTCGGGTAGCTCAGACTCAGCTTGTTTCCTACCATGTTGAACGTCTGTTTCTGAAGCTGATGGGGTAGAACTCTTTCCTCTAGATTTTTAAATAAGCTGCAAATGGAAAGAATGCCCAGGTTTATTTTAACACCTGTTTTTAACATACTTCTTTATTAGTTGATACAGCAAACAAATGCCAGAAATAATGCTGCAATAAGTGTAAAATAAAAATTGCATCCTCCATTATGCTCAGGGTTTCTTTAAAGATATCCCTGCCTTGTACAGCATTATTGAACAGTTTGTTTATATATACACTATTAAATATATTGCCTTTTTAAGGCAACCTTATACATTGCGTCAGCCTTTTTATGCGGGGAGCAGCAGAGGAATGGTAACTGTTGGGTAATGCAAGTTTTCCTTAGCCTGCCTTGCATGAAGACACTGTCTTCAATTAGAGGTCTCTCAGATCTGAAATCTCTGGAGTTCCATTTCCTTACAGCTCAGCCCCTTCCACCTTCAGCATGTTGTAGCAATCGTCCACAAAAGGAGAGCTAACCACATGGCTGCATATGTGCTGTCAGTGGAATGCTACAGGACTTTTTATAACAGGCCTTTAGCTACATGACTGTTCTTCAGCCCTTATTTAAAACAGAGCATGGCAAAGAACAGGTGGGATTTGGAAATCCAGTGATGGTTATGAGAAATAACATTGACACCAACTTAAATGCAGTATGGAAAAATAAAATAACCAAAGATGCTGGAGAAGCCATGGGGTGTTGGCAACCAGGAAGTCTCAACGACATCACATCTGCTAAGATCTGAACTTCTTTGTTACAGAACACATAACTATAACTTTGGTGAGGGTTCTCTTTTAAAAACTGTCTTAACGTTGTACAAGCGCATCCTGCTCTGACACAGAGCACGTCATGCCTGCTCCATGCAGACTCTTCCCAAGGTCCTTCTCAGCTTTGTTTTTTTGTTATAGAATGACCCAAACACAGCTCTGCTGAATAGTACATGTGTTTGGTAGTCTGAAAGGTAAATTAGCCCAGAAGTAGAAACTCCTGTTACGCTACCGAAATTATTTACTTAGCTTTCCGTGAAGGCGGTGCCAGCGTGGTGTGTTGATACAAGACACACTTTGTGGTGCTCATGAGAGACAACTGAAGAACCATGTTACAGATATACTCGGATTTTCCTTCAGCAGGCTTTTGTATAAAGAGTTGCGGCCATTTAAGAGAACTGGGAGAAGCTTCTATCCAGTGTTGTCAATTCTTATAATTTTGATTGTGGCATTTGTTGCGCTTCTTAGAGCTCCAGTTTTCTAAACTGGAAATTTAACTGAAATAGGCTAACACCTGCCATGCTAGGTAGTGTGTTAGGTAGTGGTACTTCTTGTTACCTACTTGCATGTTTGGGAGGGGAGGTCCATTTTCCATGTGAGAAAACAACGAACTAAGCTTCCAATTAAGAAAATAGCTTTCTAGTATATGTTGACAAGCCTAAAATCCTTCTTAAAAGGTCAACAAAGTGAACACAAAAGGAGCAGGGTGCAGGTATCTGAACACTGATACTTAGGGTCACTTGAAAGCCCCACAGCATTGAGCTGAACCTCCAGGTTAAGCAAGTCCCCTGAAATGCTGTGGCACATCTGCCAACTCAGTATAACTGTCTCTGGTATTTTTAGGATATCTGAAGTGTTTTAGCACTGTCAACTAGTCAGTCTCAAAGGGCTTCTGAGCCCCTTTGACAATTTCTACCACATTTGATAGGGAGAAACTCTTAAGATATTGTGTCTACGAGTTTCATGGAAAAAATTACTTGAGCCAAGAGCTATCCCCAAACCTGCTGCTGTGGGGAGAGAGTGGCAACAGGGTTCAGGCCTGTGGAGGTCTTTTCCTGAGGTGGACAGGTGGCCAGCCAGCACTCATAGGAGTCACAGCTGGGTATCCTGCCGCTGGACAGGGCTGGCAAGGGGCTGGGAGGGCTTGTAGGGTGTAAAGCTGGAGGAGAGACGTCGGTAGGGAATGAGGCCGTGTCAGTTTTGCTGCTTGCAAAGCAGCATATTAAGGAGTGCAGTTAAGCATTCAAAATGATTAGCAAGGCTGGGTAGTAAATTCCTTTCATCATTTTGGCTGTCATCCTAAAATATGTGCTCTAGATTTACCACAGATTTGCTTGGTTTGGGCCAGGGAATTTCATTAAATAACTCCTGCATCATGTGATACACAAGGCTGTATTAAATGGTCCGGTGATCATTTTTATTCATCTGTTTCAATGATCCTTTTCTGAAAAACAGTGCTAGCAGAGTGAAGAAGAAAAACTAAGCATTGGTGCTTAGGAATTACAAAAAGCCCAAACTATTTAACTGCTGGGGCCCACCCTTTTTTTTTTTTCTTTTATTTGA